>WOGN01000452.1:0-24792 GCA_015342105.1 Leptinotarsa texana
GAAAATAATAGTTTTGATTTGTTTTTTTTTTTCAAAACTGAATTCGATATTTGCATTCAGAAACTTTTAAACATAAGTAATGTTGACCAAGATACTGAAATATCTCTGAGGACTGCAGCCACTAAACATTCAGTTGGTTCAGAGCAAGGTTTCGTAAGGTGCAGCTGCGTAAAAAAATGTTAAAAATTTTTGTGGGTGGAATATGAGTATTTAGAATTTCATAAAACTTATTGTAGAAACTATTTACACCAGTGTTTACCTCAGGTGAGTATTCTAAAAAGTTCCAATCCATTATATACTGACACGTAATCAGTTTTTCTGAAGTTGAATGATCCGTTATTCATATTTGTACTGAATTTATTAGGTTTTGTAGTAAGTCCACTGTCTTCTGTCTCTCTCAGTTCAATTCGACGGTCGTCCAGCACCATTTGGTGAATTTTGGTGATGTTTTCGACGGTAGTTGCAGTTTTTGGACATCCCAAGCTCTTACAGCAACGTTTACATTCAGCTGCCCAAAATTTCACCATGGAAAATGTTGGTGCAAATATTCAATGAAAGTTCGCTACTCGATTTCGTCCATTTTCACAAACACACTCAGATCAACTCACTGACTATTACATAATAACTGTGCGTCCAAAATGGCTGAAACTTAGGTGAGTAATTGTCAACAGATGAACGACGAAATCACTAGATTATAATGGCATTTTAACGAAATTGACACGATTCCCACGTATATGACAGTCGTCTTTCGTAAGTAATGGTTACCATCTGGCGTGAATAGAAACACACACAGGAAAAATACATATCAATCAACTCATCTCTATCGCTCAGTTTCCGGAGTGAAACCATCATCGCGAGTGAATCGATTCATCGATGGATACAGGATAATAAATGAATGTTATAAAGTCGCCCGAACCTATCAAATACCCCGGCACTAATGACATGAAATCTGAAACTCTAAAAATCATATCTGGAGTTATTGCCACGCCATTAGCTTATTTGATAAATAACATCCTCTTCAGCGGATATAAAAATTAGCTGTGGGGCCGTGGCTTGGTGAATTTCATGCTCAACATCGGCACTGGAATGACAAAAAGATTACGTCAGTGAGGATATAGAATTCTGTGCGATAATTTTATGGGATCTTGGTGATATAAAGATTGTTTTGGTTCTGCATTACTACTCACATGTATTCGATCCAAATTTATACCCAGAATATTGCGTTGTTGGAAATAAACTTAGTGTTAGTATTTCACATCAGAAAACGGACCAGGTGAAGCTCTCTGGCTTACAGAGACAGGCTTGTCTAGCCATCAGTGGTGCCATGAGTACCACAGCATCAGCGACCGTGGACTTTATGCCACCAACTGTCAACTACGAACTGCCTCATAAAGTACCGTCCCGAGCAGATAGGACTGGATCCTCCGGGACAAGGGAATATTAAGAGCAGATAGTTGTTGGTCTCACAGATGGATCGGAAACACCTTTCGGTTCTGGTACAGGTGTTTTCAGTCGCGGTCCCAGGACAGAGGTATCAACCTGTCTAGGAACCTATGCGATTGTATTTCAAGCGGAAATTTACGCTATTGAATTGTGTGCGAAGAAATTGGAGGAATCCAACCTCATACACAAGTCAATAAAATATTCAGCTGTCAAGTGGCGTTGGAAGGTTTTGGCTCCTACCGAGCAACGTCTAAATTGGTAGCAAATTGCTAAAAACGACTCTACTTGATAGGAAGGCTTAACGGATTGTGTCCGGTCTGGATTCCTGGCCATATTGGCCAGGTACTGCAAGGAGTTTCATCGGACCAGAACCTGTTAGTGGCATCGCTTTAGGCTTTGCCACACTGAGATTGAACACCTGGATGGCAAGGAAGTTTTATGGACTTCTGGCAGAATCATCCAGGATTGGCTCAGTCCAAGGCGTTTATTCACCCTTCGAAGCTTGATACCTACAGTAGGGATGAACTATGATGTCTAAAAGGCCTTCTTACAGGTCACTGTCATTTGAATCAGCATATGGAGAGACTCGGTCTGTCGGAAGACAGTTTGTATTGTATCTGTTTGGAAAATAATCAAACATCAGTTTGAAGAGTCATAAAATTTAATTTCAATTCATGTTACAGTCACGAATAGAAATCGAAGAAGGTTATGGCCGTCGTGTCCAGTTCAGGAACTGATCGCGATTTGAGCGTTGACCTTCGATATTGGTGCAGTTATAATTACTTGAATTTTTTTATCTGTTTAAAATATGGCGTCCTTAGACAAGTACTAATCTGTTTTCTGTTCTGGTTTTCCGTTAATCAGCTGTCGCCCCCATACGAACGACAACTCTCAGAAGTTGAGAAACTTGTGCGAGGACGAACGAGGTCTTACCTTTTAACGTGTGATTCCTAACATGGTGTGTGGACATCCGTGTGTCCACTTTTTTCAACTGTAAATGAATCTTTATTATTGAGTTCATTACAAAAAGTCATATAAAAAATTCGAATATTATGGAAATTATATTGACATAAAAAAATCTGAGATCGGATGTACAGGGCGTTAGTAGAGTAATGAAAAATGAAAATGTTTCATGAGAATAGTAGGTACCATTATTATTTCACACAAATTTTTGTAAAATGATGAGTGATGTTTATCTAAAGTGAGGCATGAATCTTCAGACCAAAATTCCAGTTTTTACATTTAGGTCAATCATATGGCAGCATTTCACGAAAAAATAAAAAAATCGTTTCAGCAAAAGTTTGCATCTAATAATTCTGCAAATAAGTAATCGCAAAAATAAATAATCACATGAGCCACTACCAAGGCAAAAAATTTCAAATTACTCACAGTATGGTATTATTCATTATTGTCTGAAGAAAACTCGTCGGATGATGAGCAACTATCGCGATCGCTAGTTTCGATATCCACCTTTTTGTCTCCTTCTTTTATCATATGTCTAATGCATTTATTCTATGACTCGGGTGTGACATTTCCTATCGCAGTGACTAGCAGACCTCTTACCCCATCTATTTCAAAAGTAACTGCTCCAATTGTCTGCTGGGGTAGGAGGCATTGTCCATGAAGACGACAGAGTTTGATTCTAGGTTTGGTAAAATCTGTTGAAAATAACTTTCTTTTCCTCTATTATAGATACCAGTCTACATGAGCATGACATGAGCAGTTCCAAGAAAGTTCAACCAAATCGAAAAAGATCGACAGGCTTTAACTATTAATATAAGAAATCGACAAGAAAGAAATGATAATAATAATAATGAATTCTACTAAACCAGTTTTCACCTCATGCAGTGTGAACGTTGTTTGGTCTCTTGTTATTCTATCAAATAAATAAATGAATGAATTTTTTCAGTTCTTACTGATCTTATGATTTTATGCTTCTTACCGTAGAAGCGACGCGCATATACTTCCAAGGTCATAGACGGCAAAAAAATCAAATAACTCTAGATATATAAATGCTTATTTAAACAGTTTTAACGAATGGATCTGATACAGGGCGTATGAACAAAAACGTCAAAAATAATTTCAAAATTCAGCTGATGTTTGTTTCAATTAGGGCTCTTTCAGTATTATGTAGGAACATTTTCACGGTCTATCAATTCTGCTGAAATGCAGATAGTAGAGAAATTTGAAAATTATTTACGTTTTTGGGAGTTACTTATCAATAATACTCGTCAATAGAATATTCGATTGAGCATATTTTGTAAAATACAAAAAAGGTGAATGATCTGTTTCCATAATTTTAGTTGTGGTGGGTTGAATTGACCAAAGAAAAGTAAAAAACCGTTAAATGTAGTCTGAAGAAACCCAATCAATCAAAGTTAATATTCGTTAAATGTGGCTTCTTTATTCACCACAGAACGAGGACTATTAAGTGGTGAGCATTAATAAAAGGCCGTTTGTGATGTATTTATGTTGCGGTTGAAATTAATCGAATGCCATTTGCACTCCGCTGTGGGTCGCTTCATCAGCCGCAACCAGGCTCTTTTGATTCTCTCTGGGCTCCTGAAGTAGAAGAAGAGTTACGAGGTACGAGGATTGTTCGGATGTTTGTCATTTCTGTTGCACAGTTTAGATTTCGGTGAACTTATTCCGAAGGAAAAGGTGACCAACATTGCATTTTTTATTTCGGATGAATATAGTAACAATAACTAATAATCGATAAATTTCTTTCAAATAAAAATTATGAAAATTATGAAAAAAGAAAATGTTTTTCAAAATTGGGAAACTCGTATCAAATAAAATATTTTCAATTCCAAATTAATTGCTGAAAAGCGTTCTTTCAATCATGAAATGGACCCGAAAAGAGTAAGAGAATAGTTTCAAAGTTGGGTATTTTGATTTTTTCAAGGAGTTAAATATCAGTATAACACATGATGAGAGATATAGATGAAGGTTGGTATGGAAGGAACATTTTCCTTTCAGAGATTTTAGTGAATGGATGAGATGACGAAGGCTATCAGTCTTCGATCCCAAGTTAAATCAACCCTATTTTGGGTTACTTCGACATGCATTTCATTAGTTCGGACTTCCATTGTCTAATAAGATATAAATTGAATTAGAGTATTTAAAAAAATTTGTAAAAAAATAGATTGGCTGAAAAATAACAATAATATTATTGTACAATCGAAACGTCGTGAAGTAACTTGGTTTTGAACCTTTTAATTTTTTTATTTTCATTTCTTGTTGATAATTTTTTAATTTTCATCTCATGTTAATAGTTTTATTTTTATGTTTTCGATTTTCTGGTTGTTGGTTTCCTTTATTTTATTTCATTGTAATTTTTGTTCAATATAATTGTTATTTTTCAGCAATTTTTTTTAAATTTTTTACAGATTCTTTCAGATATTTTAAATCAATTTATATTAGACAATGGTAGTCTTAACTAATGAAATACACCAAGAAACATTATCATCTACCTTCAAACTTACTTCGGCATGTTTTTTCAATTCTTCTTTGCCTTCCTCCTCATTTTACCATTATTTGTCTGTTGAATCATCAGGTTTAAAAATCTGTTTCATATGTCTAACATCTTGAATAAAGATACGCCCGAAGAAGCCATCGTATGGCGAAAAACATGCTGCGCTTTTGTAAAATTGTTTAAAATCTCACAAAGAAGTATTTTTTTGAATACGTTAGTTATGGATTTTCATCGTGTATCGGTCAATTTAATTATATATTCTTTCTCATTCTTGGTAGTCCTTTTCAATTATTTTTTATATGAGCAAACTATCTTTTTCGTAGGTATATAGTCTAATGATTTCTGGAGTGACTGGAAGGAAAGATTCCGATGATCTTATCTGAGACACTTTAATATTGAAATATTTAGCTCGAAACTCTTTCAACAGTATAGGTTGTGGCTCCTTTGAGATAGTAATTTCAAGTTGTGTCTCACTCACTGTGGTTACGGCATGTGTCTCATTTGTGTCGAAAGGTGAAACTGATCGTTATTGAAATTTTCAGATTAAGATCTGTACTGAATCAGGGGAAGTTTCAATAGACTGTGGTCGGTCTGTTACTGAAGCTGGTCAAAAATCCTCATCATTAAAAATATGTTTATTAATAGGCCGCTATCCCGTTTCCTTAAAAAAAGACGTTATATTATTCATATGGAGAGTAGCATAGATACCGTCTTCAGCGTTAATGAGTCAACCAAAGAGAAGGTTTGCTTAATATTCGGAGTCAGTCTCTCCAGTGAACCACAGCTACGCAGTCCAGATATCCAGTGTTCGAATTTCCCTTTCGGCTGTGAATGTTGAAAACTTCTTTTCTCAACGTTCATTATTGTATTTGTTTGTAACTGATAGTTAAAAAATGACAGCAATTCAATGAAGTTTCAATGCACATCACCCAACTGAACGTATCAATAAAACGACAAAAAACTGTACCTGAACAAATGTTTACATGGCACTGGGATTTTTCAAATACGGCGGTGTGAATTAAGCAGTCGATGGATTTGCATAGGTACTGCTATTCAATAAGAATATTGTTGATCTTCAAAGGTTCACAATTTACCAATTATATTTCCCGTGCAGCACGTGTCCCTTTCTGATCACTCCTCCCCATGCTACAAAAAAAATTGACACCTTTTTATTTGAAAAATAGTCGGTGGTTATAAAAGAGTCTAGTTAGTTTCTTTTGAATTGTGTATCTGAGAACAAAATCATTGTTTCATCTGAATATTTTTTAGCGAGAGTTTTTCTTTGTTCATATTGAAAGTTCCCTTGTTTTAATAACGAGCTGTTCATATTCGAGCCGTTTCGTGAGGATCTCCTGAACAAAATGGGATCAAAAGTTAATTAAATTGAAAGAAATTCGATATAGTACTTTCGAGTGTTAGTGAAAAATAGACTATCATTATCTTTTTTTGTGATATACGTTAAATTTTCAATATTTCAAGAAAACTTTAAAACATGAAGTGGCTCGACTCCGTTCTCGCTAAACTGCAACATTTGAAATATCATTCCGGTAAAATACATCCATCACCAGTTGGAAACCAATTAACACCTCAATCTACATGAAAAATTATCGAAAACTTATAAAAAGAGAGTTCAGTTGGGATAAGGTTCTAAATTTCAATAACCAATAGTAGAAAATAAATAAATATCTCTTATTATCGAAGGTACTCAAAGATGAAATTAAACAAAGTTCAGTCAAAAATGGAATTTTAGTTTTACAATTTTTCGCATATAAGTCCGAAGCGAACCCACCTCTTTCCAGAGTGTGGTCCAAAAACAACGAATTAACGTTTTATGTATGAGTCTTACGAATTAGGACGGTTGTATGTGAATTTTTTGATAGGTAATATCAAGTTAAAATTCGTCTTGAATAATAAATTATCGCCATCTCATTACTAGTGACAAGATTGTTTTTTTTATCTTGACAAGTCGACTAGTCTTCATTTCTTTTCACGTGAGAAAGCTCTTGGTTTTCCTTATTTAGAGTTATCAGAAAATCAGATGTTTTCAAAGATATATCGAATTGGTCTGATAGGTCTTTTGCATAGAGGTATATCTCAGAAAATACTATACTCAAACGTTGCATCAGATTCGTTTGGTCAGCAGTGATTCCGTTTCTTTACTAATTATGATCAACTGATTTCAATCTTTATAGTGTATAGAAGACACAATACAGTATGTGTTAAGCGAGCTTCCAAAGAGAGTTTTAGATGAAGGAGCGAAGTTGTCAAAGTTTCGGATATCAATGCATTAAGCCTTCTCAAAATATTCTTCCATATACAGGCTACCCGGTAGAAGTGTGGTAAACCATAGTAATGTTTTCTTAATACAATCTATACATTACTTTTCATACTCGGATTACAGTGAAAACTTAGGTAAATTACTTTTAGAAAATATAGAATGGTTTATATACCGAGCGGTTCACGAGTTGAAAATAGTTGTACTCATCCGTCTCTATTTTTATTCAAACTCAGTTGAAGATATGAAGATGTTCCAAAAACGATGAATTAATGATTCCACCAATTTTTTCTACTACGGGGTTAATCGATAGTGAAAAGAAATCTTGATTTTTTAAATAGAGTACACTATATTTCTTTGCCTCTCTCATGAAAACCTATCTCAGAAAATATGAAGTTCAAGTGAGTTCATACTAACACATAAAATTATTTTCAATTTAATTAACAAAGTTATTCTTGTTGCAACAATATTTTGATGCCTGATAATGAATATTTAAAAAAAAATTTGGAATATTCATCTTTCCTCACTGCCTCCACCGCAGGTTCTGGTAAATTTCTTCATGAAAACAATTACTTTCCTGACTAATACCACGCTGGATATCGAATTAAATCCGACAGACATTTATGCAAGATATCTCACAGAGGTTAGTCTCGCAGGCTCTTCTCGTTCATTCGGCAGCAGAAGGGAGCATGCTGAAATTATTTGAAATCGCCTACAGAACGGTTTGGAAGTATTATATTATTCATTCAGCAGCAGGAGCATGATGAAATTATTCGAAGTCGCCTACAGAACAGTTTGAGAGTATTATATCGCATTTTCTTACCTCTTATTAATAATTAAAAGCCATAGCACTAATATGAAGCAGTATGTTGAAGTAGGTGACAGTATCAGTAAGAACAGATCACATAAATATGCTGTTATTCAACGTATTGTTTTGGTGCCCCTTCCTTTGAATCTTTGAGTGAATGATATTCTGTACATAAAAACAAACGAACGCATAGTCATAACTTCTCATAACTAGGTATCCTCAAAAGCAGTTGATTTTCCCACTTTAATAAAGGGGTAGTGCTCAATAGATTAATGTCTCTCAATCTGACCAAAACTTTTTATTTTGCGTTCACTTCGTATTCAAAATACCTACCCAATGACACTTCAAGGAATATTGTCTGAACCATTTCCTTCTATATTAAGATGAGGGTCATACGTTGATTTTTGATTTTTTAGTTTATTCGTGCTTTGATTTTTTTTTTTCATTTTGATTCATGCGGAACATCGGACATGATAGACATGGCAATTTATCTTGATCTCTTTGACACCAAACTCTTGACTTTGTTATTACCAACATGTACAATTAATAGTTTCATAAACCGTGCCCACTTTTTCATTTTGTGAAAACCTATTTCGAGATATGAATTGAAAACTATTCACGAGAAACCTAGAATTGTTATTATCATACAAATTCGATGAAAAATAAAAATCTTTGATGACAGGCAACTATTCATGTCAGTGTGACAATGTTACTTCAAAAACTGAATAGATTCACTTCATAACGACATTTTTCTTAGATTTTGACGAATGCGACCATTTCACCTTCGCTGAATGCGGCTTTAGGATTTTAGTTAGTTGAAAATTCATATGCTTTGTTCATTATCTGAATAAAATACAGAAAGTTTCGCATACGGAAGCTTATTATTGAGGTGGATGTTAGAATAAAACCTAATGTCCCCAAAACTTGAGATGAAACATGAAAATCTAATTTTTTTAACTGCGAAGTAATGAAATTTTGAAACTATTTTCTGATAACTAATGACTTCAGATATTTTTGTGCAACGTAGTTCGCCTCTTTTATATATTGAAAATATATTTTCTGGTGACATTTTTTTTATTTTGACAGAGCGAGATTTGTTTCGAAGAAAAAAGTTAAACGTCACTTTTTTTGTTAATTAAAATAATATAATGGAAACTCTCATTCCCACTTGGGCAATACATTCTGAAATACCAGTACGAAATATTCTTGAACGCACAAACAAAATATAATCAGATATAGTCAAATCCAGCCTCTGAACTTCTCTCATCAACTTTCCACATTTTGGAAAATTTCTCAAACTCCTTTCAATATTCTCTCGAAAAATTGTCGAGACTATTTATCAACTGCTTTAAAGAATGAGTTGTGTCCTGTAAACCAATGTTTCGAGTTGGCGTCATAGAAAACAATCTATTTTTAGGATAGGTAAGTAAAGACCTTTCCATTTATTATTCAAGAATGCACCAAATAAGATATGCATTCAATATTTATATTACGTTTCATTCAACGAGTGTACTTCAATTTTTTATGTCATCACATACCTATTGACAAGCACGATACTGTGTATCTAGATTGTTCACTGTAGTCTCATTACCAGTAAATTTTATGTCTCAGGAATTGAATATATAATATGTAATACCTGTTCTGACATTATTATCATTCTCAACAATTTTTTATCGGGATTTGTTCAAAAAGTTTATGAAGAACACTCAATGTTTTTTTCTTATTCAACCTGAAAACAACACTTGTTAATGACAGTCTATCGATAGTCTGAATTTTGATTTAGTCCTACAATTAATATCGCTGATGATGTGTGTGAGAGCAGCTAATAGACATAAATGATTGAAAATAGGGAGTGTAACCCTTTAATGATATGTCGTAGCTCTCGGTACTCTGTACTCAAAGTACACTTGGAACGCTTCGGGTGACAGAGTCGTGATTAGAAGAACCCGAACGGCCGTGTTCGCTAATGGCTAACTTTGCTGCTGCATCGGAAAAAAAATAATTGCGGCAGTCAGACAACCGCCATTTTCGCGCCATGGCAGGAGACAACATATTCTCAGATCTTGAATTTCCAGTTTCAATTTATTATTGCAAAAATTTGATATCGTATGATTGTTCACCTTATCAATGATAGCGATGGACTTGAATTTTGGGATATTTTTTTCTTACAAAGACTGAAACAGTTAATAGTAATATAATAGACTAGCATACAGATTCATAACGTGCACATTTCCTGTCACTAATTAACTGAAATATTTTGTCTTTTTCACAATTATTTCAATTCGTTTTAATGATTTGAGTGGGTCTTTATCGTTAGATCCTCTTTTCGAAATGACTAATAAAAATATCTTTAGCTGATATCAAAACTTTAACAGGATGAGATGAATTCAATATATTCAATTCATTGTTTGACAAGTCATTGATGAATAATACTTTTTTATAGAGAAAGCATGATCCCACTAATACTACGATACTGGGATGAGCTGTCTTCAGACAATCTTTGAACTATATTGTTTTATACTTGTATTATTCTTTATGTAGCCTTTTAAACTTCTCTGATTCTTTCAGAAATATGCGATATATCGTAAAAAATCAAACTCAAGGGAACCAGTAACAATTTAAGTTGACGAATGATATTCGAGATATTCTTTGTAAGAAATTTTTTGTGGACTCAATATTTCCCAATGTTTTTTATGTATATAACTTTCCACAATCTAAAAAATAAATGCCTAATCAATAGAGAACAGCGGAACTGAATAGTTTACCCAGAAAAGTTACTGCGTAATATGAACCACAAAAGATATAATCAGGAAAAGAATTTGTGGCAAAAACATAACAATCTGCACTGACAGCAGACACGCCCTATTAGCCATGAACATACAACTTGTTACCTCAGGCATGCCCTATGCGAGTGCCCGGAGTTATCGTTAATAAGAGAAGGAGTGATCGGCGAGTCTTGGCCTACACCTGCCAAGACCTGTAGACTTTCCTGGAAAGGACAGGATGGACGATGACCTAGAAGGACAACTCCTCGGGAGGATTTAAATGGGTCACATGTGGTCTAAGTGCTGTGGGCTTTCACTCACCCTCCCCAAATACTGATAGAGAGAAAATTTCTGGCGAAAACATAACAATCTGCACTGACAGCAGACAAGCTCTATTAGCCTTGAACAGACAACGTGTTACCTCAAGGCTAGTACTAGAGTTCCACCAAGATTTAGCCAAAGCCTCGGTTAATAATAATATTATCCTGAGGTGGGTTAAAGGGCACGCCAAGTGTAAAAGTAATCGCATTGCCGACTCTTCAGCCAAGGAAGCGGCTGGACTAAGAATTGTAGAACCCAGTGGCACCTACGGCCTGATGACTTCGACAATTGCGGAACTAGCGAAATGTTACCCCCATGCTCAATCCCTAAACAGATGTGATGGAATCAAAAGATGCAATCTTGCCAGGATCACCCTGGGCGACCCTAGGAAGCTGGCGACGAAGAAATATCTGACGATGACCAGAAAAAATCTAAGCTTAACAATAGGATTCCTGACTGGCCACTGTAAATTGAGGAAACACCTTCATAATATGGGGCTAGTGGATACACCTTTAGGCAGGATGTGTGAACAGGAAGATGAGACTATCAGGCATGTCCTATGCGAGTGCCCGGAGTTATCGTCAATAAGAAAGTGTGTTCGGTGAGTCTTGCCCTACACCTGCCAATATGAAGGAGATGTCTCCCAGTGACTTTTCCACCTTCCTGAAAAGGACAGGATGGACGATGACCTAGGAGGACAACTCCTCGGGAGTATGTACAATGGGTCACATATGGCCCATTGCTGTGGGCTCACACTCTCCTTCCCTACTCTACAGATACAGAAACCACTGAAGAATACAATTAGTCGTTAACTTGTATTCATAAATTTTGCCTATACATTGAGAAAATCAATTGTGAAAAAGTTAAATATTACTACTTAGCTTTCTTCAGTGGTCAACGTTTCGTAAAACATTTCTTTCGTTTTCAAAATCTGAAATTCACAATAAAACTCTCGCCTCAAATTGTATAGCTCTGATTCTTTCGACGTATGAAATGTCTAGATATATAGATATTAATTTCTTCAATTGATTTTTTCAATTTGTAGGCAAAATTTATGAGTAATTGGTCTCTTCAGTGGTTTATATTACGCAGTGACTTTTTGGGGTTAACTTTGCCAAATCTCTATTGATTTAGCTTCCAATCTTCAGATTGTGGAGGTTTATATACCCAAAAATAGTAAGAAGATATTCAAGAACTTTGAACATTTTTGTAATGTATATCTTTCATGCTGAAATTTTGTATAATGATTGGTGATCTACAGTAGATTGTGAAGACAGAATAAATA
The DNA here is from genome assembly GCA_015342105.1 of Leptinotarsa texana. Lineage (NCBI taxonomy): Eukaryota > Metazoa > Arthropoda > Insecta > Coleoptera > Chrysomelidae > Leptinotarsa > Leptinotarsa texana. The sequence goes on from WOGN01000452.1 coordinate 12,376, forward strand.
ATTGTATCATTTTGTTCTAATATTTTTGAATTTCTACAACAAACATCGATGAAACCGATTATGTATGGAATGCAGTTTTACTATTTCTTCCATCACAGGAAGTACTCAAATATGTTCGTATCGAAGTGCAGTTTCAACAAAGACTGTAACTACTATACTGCATGATTTGGTATCAGCACAACTCCAGCCTACTTGAAAAATAATGCATTACTGCCATCAGTAATTTTCTTCGATGTCTGCATAATTTTTCGAGACAAATTCCTACTGATTTCGTCATCCCAATAAAAAAATTTGATCATCTTGGTAATCTTTCTACATACATGACGTTTTGTTCAGAATAATCATTCATCGAAGACTCTTCTAGATCCATTTTATTTTTATTTATTTATATTTTTCCTCATATAGCTTGGCAACCTATCGCTTTGCTTGGATTTTCAAAATATTGAATTTTCAATTGAATCTCCTGACCTTCTTGAAATCGACAGCAATGACACTGTTTGAAGTTTCCTGGATTGTCGAGATACTTTTTGAACTTAGTGGGTTAAATCTACTCTTTTGCCAACTGATATTGTTTGTGCAGAATTTCATGGAATAGTTTTTAGAAACTGACAAAAATTGCATAATATTTCAAGTAACCCTGCTTACCTTTCAGTTTCATGTACGGTATTTGAATTCTGAAAATCTTTAATGCATGTTGTTCAACCGGGTAATCAGATGATTCAAAACGGGAATTGCTTCCAGGATAGTTAACTTCACTTCCAGATGATGCCATCAATTTCGTTAAGAAGAATGTTGCAGTTCTGATAGGTGACAGCAGAGCTTTACCCTCAACTATCAGGTAACTCATTCGAAGATCAGACAACGATATTTCAAAATAATTATGTAAACATTTATATCAAAAAAATCACATTAAAACATATAGAATACAATAGGCGTATTATATAAGAGTTCATGGAAAGATACCTTGAATAGAGCAAGTATGGTTTTTCGTCAAGTGCAACGGAAATAATTTCCAGTTTCTTTACGTTTAAACCACCCTGTGAAACTGATGTTAGATTTAAACCTCTGGCATAAAATATCCAAAACAACCACTACTACCACACATCAAAACTTCCACATTCTTTACGATGCGCTTCCAGTCAGTCGATATGGCGATATCAGGAGATGACTAGACTAATTTCAGTGAGTAGACCAGATAATCCAATTGGTGACCCGACCGTCGAGAAAAGTGTTACCCTTCTGGTATGGGGGCAGTGCGTGTTTTGTAACTTGCATAACGTTTCAAAGTTTTTTTTCTATATAATTTTGTTCCTAATGAAAAGAGAAATGATGAATTTCTATATTCAGAATTTCTGTATTTGAATTGTGCAAAGAAGTAAAATACCTTCATTATTGAGAATTTTCACCTCCGTATCTTTGAACGGCCAATTTCTTTCAATGACAGCATTTCAGTTAGGTACTACTATTTTTGTGTTATTCCGGAAGTTCAGGACTCCGTGAAGTTTCGAAACAACCTAGCAACTATTGAAAATGTTCCAATCTTCTTCAGTTCATTGGAAATTCAAAAGTTCAAAATCTGACTATCTTTTTCTGAAGTATTTTGGACAGCTCAATAATTTATGTATGAAAGAACAATTCATAAGGTTCATGTAGCAAAACAAAATTTCCCTTCAAGAAAAGAATGGAAAAATAATTTAGAAAATTGACATGACATATATACTTGAGAGTAATTTCAATAAGTCGTGATATCTCATATCTGAAACAACTATTGGACATCTTTATTTGGCCCACAGTGTATTTAAGATTTCACCTTTCACATACACCAATAAAGTACAGTTCTGTGAAATTTGATTTCACGCATTCACCAAAGACGTGACAGACCTAAATCCTGAATCGTAATTATTACCATTTTTAATTGAAAATATCATTCAACGCTAATAAGAAACAACGTTGGCTTTTATCAAGTTGCGCGGCTTCAGCCAGAGCGCCCAATATCTGCGCCCCTGGCAGCTTTGGTAATATATTCTTGATCCTCGCATCATGTGTCTGAGGATTTATTGTAAGGATTTTAATTTATTCATAAGCTGCAGGCCAAATAGTTAGGAATATCTTATGGTATCCTCGACACCACGAGAGCAGCGCCTTTATAAAAAACGAATTACAAATATAATTACATTTTGATGGAATGCACCTGACCAAGTAATCGGGTGCGGAGATACCATCGGAATGCTCTTATCTGCAACCAAAATGGTTTTCAAGATTAGCGTTCTTGAAACTAGGCCGTAAACCTGTCTCATATTATTTTTAATTTCAAAATGGAAATATTCCCGTTCCATCTTCAAAGTGTGGTGTATCTAACAAGTTACTTTCTGGTTAACGAAATGGACGATAATGATGATAAATCGCATCCATTTGAATGGTTCAAATAAAAATGAATGTTTATTCGTTAAATCAATTTGGAGCGCTCATACATCTAACTTTCAGTGGATTGATAATCAAGAAGGCATGACTTGTACGGAAGGAATTTTAATATCACTGGAACATCTAAATGTGAAAAAAGATATATATTCAGGACATTACATTCCCGTTGATTTAGGATCACTAGCATTCTCATTTTATGATTATTGAATATATATGAGTTTGAAGTAATCTATTTCCGTTCACAGTTACGTTAAACTCTTCATATACGTGATTATATCATTATCATGGGATGTATATTTTTTTTATTATATTCAATTTCACCACCACTCAACTTCTTAGGAAACAATCATATGTGAAAATGCACAGAACATCTTTATAAAAAATAGGAAAAACGTCACGAGTAAGGAAGGAAACAGTTGAGAATGCATTTTGAACCTAATTGCTTTCTTTCTTTTTCCGAAAGTTTTCCATTTTTTTAATAGCAGATGGAGAAGTAGGAGGCCAAAAATATTTTTTTCCAATGAATATATATGTCCTTAGGCACTTATATATAATAAGGTTACTGCATGGAATCTTTCGACTTGAGTGATGCATTAACTAATGAACGAAATTTGGGAATACAACATTGAGTCGAGATCATAAAATAAGCACTTCTGCGCTTTCATATCTAACAGCTGTTTCAAGACTTTGCATTTCCGACATTTGCCCAAACTCCTATTTATACATTTTTCACGTTTCTTGATTTCCTTCAATTATTCCGAAGAGTAGTACAAAGACAGCAGATATTGTTGAAAATAAGAAAAAAAATTTCACTAATTTTACATTGATTATTTTTGCTAATAGTTATGACATTGTTAAGGAGAAGTGATTACTTTGCAAAATGAAAGTTAATTCCTGAATTCACATCACTGAAAAAAAACATTCATTTTTTCATTATTCATTTATTCAAAAAGTTCAATCAACAAAAAATAATTACAGAATTCTATTGAATTGTCGCATTACCTTCTTCCTCTTTCCGATAGTTATATGATGTTGGTGACTTCAGTTCATTAATATGCCACAAAAGAAAAACCGTACACTCATCAGTAAGCAAAGATTATGAAAAATATTTTCACTTATAAAATCCCGATATTTTTCCTCATAATTCAATTCTTTTGTCAAAATCGTCGTCATGAAGCTGATGACGAATTTTCAGTTGATACGAGTGAAGGTAACGGTGCCTAAAACCTCAATTTGCGTTGCTTCATCCAAAACACGACAATTTTGTCTTTTTTGTCATCAACGAAACCAGTTTCACTAAACTTACCAACTTATTTCAGGTCATAGTCATAATTTAAATGACTGTTGGAATATCTTTCATTGAACATTGTTGACGTTCTTCAAGCGCATCTTCGACATCACCCATAAATAAGAATAATTTCAGTTTTTTGTTGAAGCGTGAAGACCATTGTTAAAAATAGTTAAATAAACGAACAGCATCTTGACTCGCAAAATGAATTTATCAATAAAGTAATTGTTTCGACCCACGATCGTTTTATGTTGAGTATGAATGCTCAATGCACACAAGAATTATAAAAACTCTTGTGAAAAGATAGGATGAGAAAAATAACTAGCTAGTTGTACTGTAGACAAGACAAGATTTAATTCTAACTGTACTCTTACAAGGTTTGAAACTTAATGAAATGAATTTTACACAAATGCAATGTTTCACATCAGTAGGTCTTTTAGAGAAGAGGTCAGATTGGTCTTTGGGGGATAAACAAAGAAACAAAAGTTTGGATAAAACAAAGGTAGGAGAGATCATAATAGCGGGTAATTCCTAAGATAAGGAATACAATGAATAATTAAGGAATTACAAATGTACGGGTTGCTTGAGAAAAGATATTTGGGAATATTGAATTTTATTTGCATAAGTGGATTATGCCATAAAACATTCTGTTTTGTTGTTCAATGAAAGTTCAATGAAATGAAATAGAGCCGTTAATTGAAGGGTAGAGGGCAGAGTTTCTTAGTACAACGTTTGTACTCGCCACTTTTGGTTTTTAGAGTCACTACACGTACAATGCCGTCTTCTCCTGGATGGATTGAGGGGATTCTTCCAATGAACCAAACAAGTAGGGGTAGATTGTCTTCATGAATAAGAACCATATCTCCAACTTCAATTCTGCTAGTTGATTTAGAACGTTGATGCGAGCTAAAAAGGTTATTCAGGTATTCCTTATGCTAGCGATCTCAAAAGTGCTGCTTTGATTTCTGCATATATTGCCAAGCAGTCAATTGGTTAGATGGGGTGTTATTGAAGTCAACCTCTGGACAACTTGTCAGTGGAGCACCAGTGAGAAAATGGATGGCAGTCAAATGAAAAAGGTCGTTTGGATCCGAGGATAAAGGGGATAAAGGACGAGAGTCCAAAATCGCTTCGATCCTAATTATATATATTTCTTATTGTTCATATGTAAGCAATGCATCTCCGACAGTGCGAAGTAAATGTTTTTCAAATGATTTGACTGCAGCTTTCAAAAGTCCTCCAAATTTGGAGCTGGGGTTGGTATGAAGTACCAAGTGATTCTTCCATTATGAAAATGTTATTTTATAGCGGTTTGATAATCAGCTGAATTGAATAAGGCTTGCAGCTCACGGTCAGCGCCGACAAAGTTAGTGCCGTTGTCAGAGAATATTTCAAAAGACTTTCCTCTCCCAGCAAAACAGCGCTTAATATTAACTGAGAAACCTTCCGTAGTAAGTTCGGAAACAAGCTCTGAATGGATAGATTCAGTGACCATGTAGATATAAACCTTGAGTTTATTCCGATTATGGAATCGTGTCTCTTTAATGTACAGTGGGCCACAGTAGTCAAGACCCGTTTTCAAAAAAGGTCGCGAAGACACAACGCGGTAATCAGGTAAACGACTTGACTCATGATCAGCTACATGAGGTTTTACGATTTGAGATATGATGTTTCGTTTTGTGGGAGTTTTTGAAATAGTTGATTCAACATTATAAAATTGTATATCCCCTTTAGGGTTACAGTGGATACCGAGGGTTTCGACAGAAGATTCAGGATCAAGGGACATATAAGTATTTTTTGGAAGCACGAAATAATTGGATACAAGTGACGTAACTGAAAGCCACCTTTCTTAACTAAATCTTGTAGTTGATCACGCAATAGCTCTGCTTCTGGCAGTGTTTTTGTACCTGTAAGAAGATCAGCCACGTAGAAATCTCTTTTAAAAGTTACAGAAGCAAATGGAGAGTGATGACCTTCGTCCTCAACTAGCTGCTGTAAGGATCGAATAGCTGGATGAGACGCAGAAGCTGTGCCATATGTGACAGTTTCAAGAATATAAGTCTCGATCGAATCGCTAATACTTTTGCGATAACGAATCTTTTGATAGATCGCATCATCTGGATGTACACGAAATTATCGGTATATTTTTTCATCATCGGCAGTAAGTTCATATAAATGCGAACGATAACGAAGCAAAATCACAAACAGATCCTCTTTTAATTTAGGACCTACCATTAGAGTATCATTTAATGAAAAACTGGTTGATGTTTTAGCTGAACTGTCAAATACGACTCGAATTTTGGTAGTCAAACTGTCGTCCTTTCTTACCGTATGACGGGGAAGATAAAAACCCTTGGCAGTATCGTCTTAACCGGAAATACGAGACGTATGACCCAGTTTTTGATATTCGCTTAAAAAGTCAGAGTATTGGCGTTGAAGATCTGGATCCTTTTGGAATCGCCTTTCTAAGCCATGAAAACGACGTAAAGCATTAGAATAAGATTCTCCGAGATTTTGAATTTTGTCATTAAAAGGAAGCTCAACGACGTATCGACCTGTAGTGTGAAGTGAATAATGTACTTCACATGCCTTTTCTTTTGGGGATGAAATTTTTCATTAGGGAATTTCCTTTATTTCCCAGAAGCGAGTAAAATCAGAATCAAATTGTTCTGCATGTAAGCCTAAGTGACAAGTTATGCGTCTAGTAGCGACAGGATTTTCAAATTTCACCAGCTACAATCCAACCGAGTTGAGTTTTTTGAAGAACCGCATCTGGCTGGCCTTTTCATGACATCTTGCCTATGCTGAGTAATTTGTAAAACAATTTTACCCTAATACGAAGATCGATTTCAGAAAGTTTGATGAATTCTGGATCAGCTAAGGGAATTTTTTCAGGAATGTCAAGTAGGGATTGATTAATTTGAATGGACGATATAAAGGTGCTTATTTGAGGCACAATGAGAAATTTGACATCCTTTGCAAATTTATTGTGACGAGATTTGATTGTTGCATATCATCAAGACCGGAAACTGCAATGTTGCGACGCTCTCTGTAATGGAATGAGCCTGATAGCCTGCGTCCAAGAATACTCTACAAGTTTTAGATTTTCCGTACTTATTGACGATATCCACGAGTGTAGTAGCTAGAACTGCTTCAAAAGAAACCTGAAAATTTACCCTTGAAGATGAGGCGAGATTTGTGTTTGAACATTCAGGAGAGTTAAACGTGCTTTCACGTTGATTTTGATGATTGGTTGGATTGGTCTGATTGTTTTGATTGCTATTATTATTGTATGTATTATAGTTATTAGTCGCGTTATTATTGAGGTTATGATTACTATTACGATAATAATTCTGATTATTATTGGGATTGGGATTATTTCGAGAATCAAAATGCAAAAGAGTGTGATGTTTTAGTTGTAGTTGCACTGAGACGGAGGATGCCCTTTGCGAAGGCAATTGATGCACCATCCTTCTTTTTTAGCAATTTCAAATCGCTGTGTAGGATTGAGCGCGATAAATTTTGAACAAAGATTAGTGAAGTGGTTCTCATTGCGATGGAGACACCGAATTAGCGATGTAGTAATTTTGGTATTCATAAATGGTGTCGTGAATGATGAATGAAAAAAAAATGAAGAATGCTCCAGTTGTGTCCCTTTTTCTACGGTAGATGAAATGTATTCAACTTGTGGAATGTAGCGACATGAGTATAACAAACCATTTAGTGACTGTTATTTATTTTCTTCAACCACTTTCCAATTACTAGTTCAGGTAGATTACATTTGTTTATTAATAATTTTCAACGTTATAAAATATCATACTTTTTCTACAACCACATTACCAACAAAAAACAAAAGTCAACCATAAGCGAATCTTCAATTCACAATGCTTTCTGAAAGCGAATTATTAGTCGAGTACTTTTTCAGTCTACATCGAATAAAATATTTATATCCACATAGCTCTTGCTCTGCTCGAATTCAACCTAATCCAAAAAAGGAAAAGAATAATTTGTTCAACTGCCTTAGCCCGCTTGGTTTCTGCTAGAGGGACAAACGTCAGAAGTACGCAGTAACTCCGTTTGTTTGAAGGTGGTTTCATGGTAAATTCTATTAGTTCCGACTTTCATTGTCTAAGATTACATAAAATGATTACAAATCTCTGAAAAATCAATAAAATTGCAGAGAACAGCTGAAAGTAATAATTATATTGAGTCTCTGAACTAAAGTACAATGAAATAAAATACAACCAACAATAGTAATTGAACAATTTGAAAAAAAATTAACTTGAAAGATATCAAGCCAATTTACTTCACGACGCGACGGTTCGATTGGTAGTATCCACAATCGTCTACGTGTGACAACTGGATGCATTGCTTCGAGATATGACTATTTATAGTTCATTCGAGTGCTTCTACCTCTTCCGCTTCACCGGTTAAGAGGGAGCTGATCGTTTGGCGTGAGTTGGCATTATTCCGCTTCATAATGAGTTTCCATATTTTGCGTATCTCTACATTAGCTTGGCTAAATGCTTTGTTGAACAACATATATGCGGCTTCTTTGAATTTTCTCCTATACCAATGTTTCTCCTTGTAAATGATCCCAGCTTGGGACCATTTATTGTTTTGTTATTGAGTCCAAATATGATCTGTTATTCCCAATTTGCTGGTTACTTCCCGCTGTGTGTGTTTTTGTGTTCGACAATGAGGACTTTCAATGGCCTTCTAGTTTCACCGATGTAGAATTTTCCGTACTCTCAGGGTATAGGGTAAATACAATTCTTGAATCCCAGTCCGCGTTTGGTGGCCTGGTTTTCGTGAGGTTGTTATATTTGGACCCAATTCTTCGTATCCTCTTCGACAATCCTCAGATGTAGGGAAGTGCAAGTACTTGTTTTCTGTTCCACCATCGCTTTGGGGTAACCATTCCGTTGAAGATCAATTCTGATGATGCTTAGTTCCTTTTCGAAACCTTCCTTTGTATCTTACAGTCCGAAAGCACGGTCTTCTAGAGTCTTGATGATTCATCTTTTAGTCGATTGATGGTGGTTGGGTTCGTGGTTCAGATACTGTCCCGTGTGAGTGGGTTTTCGGTATACAGATGTTTATCACTATCACTAAACCACTTCCATTGGCAGTCCCTCATCTTGCGTAATTGAAGGACGAATTCTAAAGTTGTGATGGGTATAATCAACAATACTTCTCTTATGCCCGTATCCGCCGTTTTCTCAGTAAAGCGAAGCTTGCGTAAACCCGTAAGCTTGCGTAAACCCGTAAGTTTACGTCAGCCCGCTTAAAACTCAAGCCAAGCTCAAATGTTTGCGGTCAACGTTGTATCTTTTTGAAGATAATTACTGTTTACGCGTCAATTCTAATTACGAGAACCGAATGTTAGGTGAATTTAATAAAAATTGGGGTGTCGATGGTTTACTTTCACCTTGTCGAAATGTATCAGAATCAGACATAAGAACATACTTACCAGTACATTTTCATATATATTACAACCGAAATGAATGAAAAAGTACGGGTTCCAAACTTAACCTAAATTAATTTTTGCAATTCAATCATAGATCATCAATCATAGATTCAATCAAATTCTAACTTACTCCGTATAGAGAAAGAAATATTCTACTGAGGACTACCTGCATCTCGGCCTATGGTCAGCTCTGCTGAACAATAATAATACTCTAAAACCACTTATATATTTTCTATTTTACATGTGGTCAGTTATATCTTATGTGATTGTATTGAAAAAAAAGTAAAAATAATCGAATGTTCTTTATTAATCGTTTTCAAATTCTGAAGTATCTTCTATGAGCTCTAGCACATATAGTATTGTCAGTTTGGTCAGTCCGAATCTTCTGCAAAATGCAAATTTTCTATTCATGATTTCACTGAGTGCAAGTTTTATTTTAAAGGAGTAACCAAAACTTTGGATCTTTTTTGACTCATTTTTTTATATAAATAAGCTCACAACAAACATTCCAAACTATGAGCTTGCAGAAAACTTTCTAATTTTTATAATTCTCAAGTAGATTTCAAAAAAGTTGTTGAATATGACCAAATGAACTGAAACAAATGAAAAGAGCCTAAATATTCAGCAGACTTGAACAATCGTCCTGTATAAGCTATGCATGATTTAAGGTTATATACAATTTCATTCCTAACTCAAATTGAAGTTTTTCTTGTAATAAAAAAAACTCAGGACATCATATTCTCCATATCTTCTAGAGTGGATAGTTCTTAACATCGACGTCTTCTTTCAACATATCTGATGGATGAAAATTTAACTGCGTAATATCTGGAAATTATGCTGGCCACTAAATTAGTCCATTTTTTCTATTTATTCATACGTCACTTGCTCTGAAACTTTCCTACTCGATTTCGATTGTGAGAAGGCATATCGTAATATTTGCAACGAAGCCTTCATCTTATGTCGATCGGTTTATCCTCCAATACATTTCTATAAATTTCTCCATTCAGTGGTTCATCACTGAAATTTACCAAACATGTAAAGTAGTAGTGGTAATTTTGTTCATTTACTACTTGCAAATGTTGACACGCCATTGAACTCAACAAGATTCAGAAGATCAGGTTATCAAAAAGTTGGCTTCAATACATTTTCTCGATAGTGGGTCTTGATGTAATTCAGCTCGATGAAATTAATTTTCATCAATATTCTTTTCTTTAAAGTAAGACTATATCAAACTCTCATGTTCCCAACTGTTGGAAGCAATACCACCAATCTCTATAACATTTACATATTGGAAGACTGGTTTGATGATTGTAAGATGAACGATGAATGATGAATATAAGACTCGACATCTTACAAAAGAAGTATCAATAAACAAGAAGTCTAAACCAGAAAAAGTGAACAAAACGAGATAGCAAGAGAATGAAAGTAAGCGGTGATGTCGTCACCTATTTGGAATCTTCATTGAAGTACACAAGGGGAATTGCGTTCGATACATTTCTGGAGGGACTATAATATTCCCAGATCTCATTTCCTCATATTTTATCAGCTGGAGTATGTTGAAGGATATGTCCACTACGAGAAACCAACGATATCAGAAGATAAATGTAATCCAAGAAGTTTTTTACTCTATTACAAGATAAACATTAACTGATGATCAACTTACGTTATGCATAGCTCAAAATGAAAAATCATTCGAATAACTTTTGTGAATGTATGCATTCACACCACTAGATATAGATGATAGGTGCATCGCAACGGCTTAGGCAGCGTGAAGTTACTTTCGGACCAACGTTTCGTTACTGTGCTGGCTGTTTCCGGTTTCAAGGGTAGAAATATAAAAAAAGCATGTTGGCGCTCTGGGTGTTGAAATACTCCAGAAATAAAATAGCTCGCCAATCGGATCTATGGGTGAGGGCTGATTCGTAGGTATCATTCTGTAGAAGTTACTCAGAAATTACTATTTCTTATAGTCAGCAGGGCCTTTCTAAAATCAGTCCACAAGAAAAAAGGATGGAATCTGCAATTGCTGAAAGGCCCACTAGCAATTTCAAAATAGATTTCTGCAAAATCAGAAGATTCAACTCAGTGCACACACAGTCCTCATATTCTTGCACGCACAGAAACCAGAGTCGGTTTTTCAACAAACAATTTTCTATATCCTAACTATGATTTCCACTCTCGATTCAGACGTAACTTTGGAATATTTCTTTTTATCCGAAGCGAGAGAAAATACTGAAACCCCAAAGATGTGATGCTATGTGGATCACAGAAGATCACTGAATTTATATGCTGCGTTCATCGATCACCAAGCAACACACAATATAGGGCACTATTTTCTTTACTTGCCAACACTTTTGGCGTTCTGCAAATCAATCCAATCATCCCAGTGCCGAAATTTCCATATTCGGTTACATCCATATCCACACTACAGAATGCCTCAAATTTTCAAATATCAATGACGAACAAGGTCGCAAAGTTTAGGCTCTTGCGATGAGCAGCGGACTTACTCAGATTATAAATAAGTCACCTAGGATTTCTGATTGTGATGGACAGAATGTTAGTCTCCTGGATCCATACCTAACAACCAATCCTTGAATTTACGCAGTCACTGTAAGATCTCCATCAGGATCTTCTAACCAAAACCTCATTTCAATGTTGATTGAGTTAACGATGAATGTTGAGGATCAATCTAAGCTGCGCAAAATTTGGCATTTCAGTGAAACAAACTTCTAACTGCAAATCTTGTTTCAACAAAGATTGCGAACAAGCTGTCGTCTACAAAAATTTTGTTTATCGGCAGCGGTATAAAAATCTCAGTACCCAAAAACCGAACTAGGTTTGTTATTGCTCGCAACAGCTACAAAATTAGAACAAAGGCAAGCAAAGAACTTCACTATCGGAGAATTAGAGATGAACTGCTCTTCAATCCCAAAGGGTTCAGATCCTTTCGGAATACATAATAATGGCCAAAAATTACTTTCCGGCAACGTCTAGTCATCAGGCGAATTGGGTTGAAAGTAACCAAGTTAAATTCAATGCCATGAAAACCCAGACATCTGTTTTCTTCAAAAAAAATAAATGTCTCTGAACCGGATATAATGATGTTGGGACAGACAATTCCGCGTTTTTTTTGAAGGTGGTTGTTGACAATGTTTTGTGGTGTATTTCATCAGTTCGGACTTCCATTGTCTAATCTAATATAAAATGATTTGAAACCCTGAAAAAACAATTACAAAAT
>WOGN01000453.1:0-24774 GCA_015342105.1 Leptinotarsa texana
CCTCTCTTAATCGATTGATGGTGGTTGAATTTCTGTTACAGATACCACTCTGTGGGAGTGGGTTTTCGATATACAGATGTTTCCCATTTAGTGTCGGTCCTCTTTACCAATACGTCTAAGAAAGGCAATTCTTTGTGGACTTCCTCCTCCATTGTGAAAGTAATGGAAGCACTTACATTGTTAATGTGTTTTAGGAAAGTATCTAGTTCTGCATTCCCATGGTTCCATATTATGAAGGTGTCATCTACGTATCTCAACCAGACTCGGGGCTTTTTGTGGGCTTCTTCAATGGCCAGACTTTCAAACCACTCCATATATATATTGGCTATAACAGGTGAAAGTGGTGATCCCATTGGTAGTCCCTCGTCTTGCGTCCTTCAGTTGAAAGTAGCAGTTTCGTACACAGCATCCTTGTATTTCCATAATTACTTGTATCGGTAAGTTTGTTCTATCTTTCAGATCCCCACCTTTGGATAGCTTTTTCTGTATGATTTGGAGTGCTTCTTCGACAGGAACCTTGGTGAAGATGCTTTTCACGATGAAACTGATCAGTTGATCTTGCTCTTTGACTTCGATTTCCCCGGAATGCCTTAAAACTACTAGGGGAATCTCTGAAGCTCTGCCCCCAAACATGCCTTGAAGTTGCTGGATTTCATCCATCCATCCTGGAGCCATCCGTATGATTGTAGACGAGAACATCACATGCAACCTTGATAGCATGGAACATCGAAGAAAGGCTAGAGATTTGTGAGTTTTCGAGTGACTTGACACATTTGATTTTACCAACAGCGGTACATATCAGATATAAGCGACGGACTGTGGCTACTCATCGTTTTGAGGTTCAACTCAGTATACATCGAACTTTAATGTTTAGGAACTCTTTCATTTAAAAAACTGCGTTTATGTGGAATAAAATTCCTGAAAACGCTTTTTCCAAATTGATTTATTCTCCAACGATTCAAATCCAATGGGAATCGCTACTTTCGCACAGGCACCGCTCTGAGAGCGCCTTGAGTAGTGTTAGTGTTTTGTCCTTGAAAAAAACTCAAAAGTATTTGTGATCCTTCTAACTCCAAATCCGCAGGACTACGAATATTCAGACAACGACTTCATTGAACTGGGGACATGCATTTTATGTTGTTTTCAATAGATAACCTTATGTTTGGAAGTTGATATCAACTAATGTGATAGATGGCGGTTGAGGAAGTTGCGAGGGTACTTCAAAAAGTCACTCACTCATCAAACAGACCTATACTAAGACACTACAAAAATGGTTTTCTAAAATGTATTTCTAGAATTTAATTAAATAACAAAGATCATTTTTGCCTAATAATAGTAATACGCTGTCAGTTCAAAAATTAAAGTGAATTTTCTTTTCTCTTCAAAAATATTCATTCATTCATCAATTTCTATTTAGTTTTCTTCAGAGTAGTCACTAGCGCTAGCAGTGTTTTATAGCAGTTCTAATATTCACTTTTTGGTACGTCCTTGAGCTTTCGCAGCGATTCGTCACAAAACGCTGTCCTTTTATAAGTCTCTTTAATCTTGGCAACAGAAAAATTCACAGGAGTCCAAATCTGGTGAAAACGGTGGCTGAGGTATGATTACGACGTTATTTTCGGCCAAAAAATCACGAACAAACAATGACAGATAAGCAGATGCATTATCGTGTTGCAAAATTTGATATAGCACCGTTATGGTCTCTGCCCACTATACCGTATCAACCATGGTCGTGCTAGGACCGTTTCAGACACGTAAAATAACACGACACGGTCTTCTTAGCCCACTGGACAACTGTTGGTAATGTGAAGTATTGTATGTTTTTTCGGCTTACGCATAAGTGCCATGCACGTTGCGTATCAGCACCGGCAAAATATTCTCGACTCGAATACTGTAATGGCACGTGCATGCTACGCTACGTGCCGGACCGGTGACGGAACGGTCTGGTGGGTGTTGGTTCACATAAATTGAATATTGTAGAATTGAGAAAAACGACATATTTCTCACGAGCGCAAATCAAGCAAGTGAGAAATATGTCATTTTCTCACGCATTATACACTGTACTTTTTCTACGGTTGTGTTGTTTTCAAGTATTGAAAATTAAAATACATATATATCAAAACTTGTATGCCATTAACTCATTTTCATATTTTATTTGAAATAATAACTAACAGTTATATTTGAACAATTTTGTAAAGTAATTCTTGGTACGTCCCTTTGTTTCAACATGTTTTTGGTAATTGAAATATTAGCTGCGGTCGAAGTTGAAGTTGATGGGGAAAAGTACTGAGCTTCCACAGCATTCTTGTGTTCAGGTTCTAATGGCACTGGAGGCTGAATGGATTCTACCATACTTTTTGAAATTTTCATTTTTTTACCTATGGAGTTGTCGATATAAGATTCAGCAACATTGTTGGATTTCTAACCCCCATGGCGTTTTAGAGTTAAAACATCTGCCCCTGCCTAAACTGAAATAGTCGCAGATGACCTTCGAAAACAGTGGCCATTATATAATTCAGGGTTCGGTAATTGCAAAAATTTCGCAATTTCTTTCGCCATGGTGCCAAATTCATTTATCCCTACAGGCTGTTTCGTACATATACTATTTTTGTAATTTAAAAAATAGTGTTTCATTTGTGCATGGTCGAAGCTTCACATATTTTTATTAAATATGGAATAATTCTCCTGTGACTGTGAAATTTCTAGAAACCTTGGTTTTAGTATCGGATAATTTTATTAAAAGGGCCGAATTAAGATCTTCCATGTCATCAATTTTTAATTTTCGTCATCACAACGGCATGCCCCTGTGAAGACAATAGCTAAAGCAGCCTGAAATCAAAACCAAACATTAATTTCCAATTCATACCTTTATCAGCAAATACTTTTCATCATATGCATTTTTTTAAAATTGTTGAATTTCATCAGAAATTATTGTTTTTGACTGTTGTGGAGCATATTTTTCAGATTTGCGTTTTAAAAATGCACGTTATTTTACGTATTTTGATATATTATCACAGTTTTTAATAATTAAGGTACTCCTCAGCATCGACTACTGGAACCATAATGTTGATGATTTCAATGTTCTTGACAACTCCAGTTCATAAAGTTTCTATAAGCGATTTCACATTTTTTTCTTTATGTGCTTGGTAGCAAATTATTGCAAACTTCTATTGCTTCCTGAACAATTTCTGTAGGTGTATTTTCTAACTCTGTATCTTCGTATTCCATTATATTCAATATTCAATAAATCTCAACTGTTTATACTACAAAAATCAACAATAAAACTATTTCAGTTGAGTAAGTTGACAGAAATAATTATACAGCACTTCAGTTTTGCTGTTATGGAAACGCCGACAATGGGCTTCTTGGATATTGCACGCGAATCGTCAGCGTAGTGTTGTCAACATGGAGAACGTGTCATATCAACATGACATGTAACAATTCATTACTGACTTGGGTTATCGTGATAACAGTGAGAAATTACTTCTCACTGTAATCTTTCGTTTTGAACGTATGAAAACGATGAGAGAAGTGTCACATTATATAGCATCCGTACAAAAAGAGTATTTTTCAGCATATGCCGGTACCTTTACGTTCATAGTTTGGTACGGTATAGTGGGCAGAGACCTTTGGGCCTCTGTTGACGTACACTCAACAGGACACCCAGTTTTTACAGAACCGAAACATATACTATTTCTGAACAAATTAAAATTTTGAACTTTTTCAGACATTTTCACCTGTATCGTTGCATAATTTTTTTTTCTCTGATTCCAAAATGATTCCCGTTTTTATTTTTATGGAGGTGGTGAATACTCTACACGTAGGAAACAATGCGAAGAAGCAGCACAGCTTCTGAAGAGAGTCAGCCTCAGGGAAGCTACCACACATGATCTAGACTACCTCAAGTTGATCAATGCAAACGAAGAGGTCATCAAAAGAGCAAAACACGTCATCTCAGAAAACCGGAGGACGAAAGAAGGTGCTGAAATGCTGAAACAAGGCAACTACATGGGATTCGGAAGACTGATGACCGAGAGTCACAATTCTCTCAGAGACGACTACAACGTGTCCTGTTCGGAACTGGACGATCTAGTGGAGTTAGCCATGGAAGTTGAGGGGGTTCTAGGAAGTCGGATGACGGGGGCTGGTTTTGGAGGTTGTACGGTTACCTTGCTCTTTTCGAATGCGGTGGAGAAAGTTATGGATAACATCCGAAGGAAGTACAAAGGGGTGCCAACGTTTTATATTTGCGAACCTAGTGAAGGAGCTGCTAAACTTTGTGACTGTCGAATTTGAGATATCCAAAATAATAACAATTGCATTTTCGGTCGTCTTTTTTTGCCAATAAAACGATCCGGGGTGTTGCTTGATTGGTACGTAATAAGTGTCCTATATTCTGCAGGACGATTTGTCAGTTATTCATAAAGTAAAAGTTTATATAAGCATGAGTCCCGAAAACGTTTTTTTTGAGACACAAACAGGTTACCATCTTTACAAGCACTTCTCATTGGTAGATACTTCATCAATCAGGACTAGGCAAAATATTCGATTTCATCAAATCGATTTCTAATGGGTTGGTAAACCGATTCAAATGACACGAATTTTCAATAAATATAATAGATATTCACTGACACATTCAGTTTGAATTAGACTCATGGAAACAGACAAAACTTTTGAAATATCCAATATATATTCAATATTACTGGAAGAGATTTCTGTGAAAATATATTCATTACTTTTCGTACTTCACTTGTTCATTCATTGAGGAATTGAAGAAAACAATTTCAGAAGCTCAATCAGGGGCTCCATCAATAGACTCACTATCTCTGTCACTCCAGTACTCAGACACTTCGACAACTGAAACATATTCATAAGTTAGAAGAGGGCGCAATTCTATCAAGAACAACATATTTCTAAAAAAAGACTATTTTTGATCACTCTGTCTCGACACTGTTATTCTTTAAAATTCAAACACAGCAGTCTAGGTATATATTCACCGGAAATATTTCCATTAACGACGATAATATCATCAAAGTCACTAGTGATATTAGTTGTTATACTATCTTGATGGAAAATCAATATGTATACATGAAATATTATAATTTCACACAGAGAACTTTCAAAATTATATTTAATCATTTCAACCCAAGATATTTAAACAGACTCGTGATATTTTTGGTTCTAAACAAAAACCAAATTTCCACAAGTCTCATATTCATTGTCCATTTCATATCTATGGTCTAGGATGTCCCGAAACTTGATTATTTTCGGATTTTCGAAGAATCATTCACAATATATTTGAATCGTGAAAATATTTTCAGAAGCCAATTTTCCTCGAGTTTCTTTCCAACATCGTTCTTCTCATCATCCATTTCACATATTCTACTCATGTTCCAAATTAGATGAAACAAAGCAATCATATCAACAATAAAATACATGAATAATATAAAAAATATCAACTTTATTAACATTCATCAACAATATTTACAACGCATGCATTCTGGATCACTCAAACACAGTTCATGATAAATTACAGGGATTAACATCTAATGGCGCAAACAGACTTTCGGTGAGAGGTATTCTGGTAAAAAATTTTCCTAAGGGTATCCAGGATGTCCTCCATGACTGTCTCCGTGGCCACCACTTCCATGGCCACCTCCTCCATGGCCACCTCCTCCATGACCACCTCCATAACCACCTCCATAACCACCTCCAAAGCCACCACCACCTCCATCAAGGTGATCGTGTATCACTCCAACAAATCCTACAACACCTCCGCCTCCACCGTGGTGGCCACCTCCTCCATAACCGCCTCCGTTACCTCCATGGTGATCATCATGTCCACCACCGCTTCCGCCAAATCCGCCTCCTATGCCATAACCTCCTCCACCTCCTCCTTGGTGATCATATCCTCCACCGAATCCTCCGCCGCCTCCGAATCCGCCTCCTCCGCCATAACCTCCTCCACCTCCTCCGTGATGGTCATCATGTCCTCCACCAAATCCACCTCCTCTGCCATAGCCTCCACTGTCGCCTCCATGGTGTTCATGATGACCACCACCTCCGAAGCCTGATCCACCTCCGAATCCACCTCCTCCTCCATATCCGCCGCCTCCGTGATGATCATCATGACCTGCTCCAAAACCTCCTCCAAATCCACCTCCGTATCCACCTCCTAAACCTCCTCCATGGTGATCATCGTGGCCGCCTCCTCCAAATCCTCCACCGCCTCCAAAGCCACCTGAAATGAGTTCATGTTCAAATTCACAACACTCGCTGTATTTTGATGGAAAAAGAGGTTCAAAATGTTGTTACATTTGTTTATAACATTATTTCAACTTGTCTAAATACTTACCCATAATTTCTTTCAAATTACTATGACATTACCAAACCACAATTAGCAATAGTTTCTGTGATTATTTTGAAATCAAACTGAAGTATGTAGTGATCAAAATTGTCAATATTCCATTTTCTTCTCTACTCAAAAGTTTCTCGTATTATTTCCGAATTATCTACAATATATTTCAAATGTATTTGTCTTTTTTCATATCATTTCGTTATTGTGAAATAATTGATTCGTTTATGAATTGAAAAAAATCGACAAGAATAATCTTGGTACTATCTGAAAATAACATAATGCGGTTTGAAACTACAACAAAGATATGCAGGGTGTTTATTAAACATGTGGCAAAAAATTGAAGGACTATTGGGGGACTACTCTAAGTAGCTTTTGTCGTTTGATGATTTTTGATAGGTCGCTTCGTTTTGTAAATACAGGATGAAAAAGAATTTCAACAATAGCAATTTTGGAAATTTTAAAATTATTAGTGTAGCCGAAATAACATATTAAACTGGACCTACCGAGTAATAGGGCCCACCTAAAGTCATTAGTTTATATATACTACTCTAATGGAAAATGTAGAAGATTTGAGAAATCAGATAATTGCTGGGTGTACCGCAATCAGAAACGATCCTGGTGTTTCTGAAAGAGTTCGGGAGTCAATGAGGAGAAGATTAGATTCTTGAATCTAAGCGGGGGTTAGTCATTTTCAACAGTTCTTGTATATTAAGAAACATTATATGTAATTATTGGTAACAAATTTTCATTGTCGAAATTTTTTTCACTGCGTATCTTCGAAATAAAGCGCCCTATCAAAAATCATCAAGAGATAAAATATCCTCAGAATAATCCAAGGAATATTTCTTTGAATTTTTGTTGAATGTTCAATAAACACCCTGCAGAAATATTACATGTCAAAAATAATGAATCTCACGATTTTGAACCTTCATTATTGAATTTTTCAAAGTACTAAAACTCAACTTGAATCTAATGATATCAGTATAGGTTTTCAGATATCAACAATTATTGGGTTGCTTGATCTTCTTTTTCTCTCTGCATCTTAAAACTCATGATTAAAATGTTGATATATTGCAGTTGATATATTATGAATATTTCAAATATTTTCAACTGATCCTCAGTTATTCGTATTAGGCGTTATAATATTTTATACGTAGGTGTTACTCATGCATTCATTTTACTGGTTTTTAATATCTTCAAACTGAAAAAAGTTATTAAACAAATCCAACTATAAAATCATTTTTATTTTCTCTGGAGAGAAAAATTTCAACAAAATGTGTCCAATATTGCATTGAAAATATGTTGCATGATAGCTTCAAACTTCAAAATTAATCTGATTATTCATTCCTCAATATGCATTCCATGCATTTTCTATCACTCACCTCCATAACCTCCTCCGTCCCCACTAGGCAATGGATCACCTCCATGTAAGTGTATAACTTCAACTCCTCCATGACCACCTCCGTGACCACCACCTCCATAGCCTCCGCCGCCTCCGTATCCACCACCACCTCCGTGATGATCATGTCCACCTCCACCACCACCTCCGTGATGATGATCATGTCCACCTCCACCACCACCTCCGTGATGATGATCATGTCCTCCTCCGCCTCCACCTCCACCTCCGCCGCCATTTATAACTATCGTATGTGATACTCCTCCTCCATGGCCGCCACCTCCACCATATCCACCTCCTCCTCCAAAGCCACCACCTCCGCCGTGGTGGTGGTGATCATCGTGTCCACCTCCGAAACCGCCTCCAAAACCGCCTCCTCCGCCGTAACCCCCTCCACCTCCGTGATGATCATGTCCTCCTCCCCCTCCGTAGCCTCCGCCACCTCCATGGCCACCACCAACGTGATGGACTTCTTTCACTATTTCTTTGTGATGATGAGTTTCTTCGGCGGGAAGATGAACTCTGATGTGGACACTGAAATAGTAAAACATGTTGAACATGACACAGATTTGTAAATGAAATTGAAGCAATGCCACTAATGTCGCTTGGCAGAAGAGATAGTGCAGTGTGTATCATTCCGAATGATGAACCTAAAAGTTGCTTATAGAACTATCACTGAAAATAATTTCTTCACGATAGAGTTGACAAAAATTGCTTTCAAGGCCAATAATCCAATACCTTAGTGATTCAACTGGGCCTGTAGAACAGCAATTGAGGACCTCCAATTCCCTGGGGCTTGAAATATAATTCACTGGGGCCTAAGCACGTAATCTTCGTGGTCGGTTTTGACCGAAGAATCTTCGTACCACAGCCAGCAGTTGTTGCCTACGTGAAGGCATTGGCACGTAGTGTTCGTTTTTGTTATATTTGCCGTCGTTGTACCCGACAGCAAGTAGCCTGTATTTCTTCTCTTCTGGAGACACAATTTTTGACGATACAAGTGTCGAATCAATTTTTGTGTCGAACCCAAACTCCAAGGCATTGATAAACTTCGTGCAACCATTGCAATATGAGAATAACGGGAAATTCGCAGAGCATTACTCGCTCCTGTGCATCGACTTGATCGTTAGTTTTCGACGAAGTCAACGTGAGGAAAGTCTGGATATACTAGAAATATATATCCAAGAAACGAATTTCGAAGAACACAAAACCCGTTAATGACTTTCCATGCACATATCTTGAAAAAAATATGATGAGAATCTTATGTTTTGAAAGAAATACACCCATCGAAGCTTGAAACCAAACAGTTTCAGTAGGGATGAACTACAATGTCTAACATGCCTGAACTACAATGTATAACAGGTCTGAATCATTATATGCAGACACTCGGACTGTTGAAAAACAGTGTGTGTCGCCTCTGTTTAAAAAATGATGAAACAGCAGGGCACATGCTTTGTGACTGCCCCGCTGCGGACTGAAACAGGTTTTTAAAGTGCGGCAGAGCCGTACTCTCACGATCTGAAAGACCACTCACCACACAAACCAATAGGCTTCGTTGAAAAGATGGGTTCATTTGGTCGATGTGAATATGTGTGAGCCACAATAAACCCTTGCGGGTGGCGGTGAAGGGTCGATAGACCCTCTCACTTCTGACCTAACCTAACCTATAGGAGGAAACTGCAGAAACGTCTGTTACAAATGAAAGTGATCCAAAACATTGGAAGTTTTATTTCTCATTTTTAACTCTTACTGCCTTGAAGGCCACTGATATTGGAGAAAAGTGTATGAAGAGTAAAACAAACTGATTTCTGTTATAATTTTCCCAGATGTTTCCCACATCGAAATCAAATAACATCTATCAAGAACAAATTGAAGTAGCAACTATCATTTTCCCAAGAACACACACGTGAAGATTTGTCTATCTTTATGAATATAGCTTGTTAGTTGGTGAAAGGTTGTAGAAATGAGAAAGCTGCCTAGCCTCTCGATGGCGAAATTATGTATTTTAATAGTTTAGTTTCCTTTTCGATGGTGTCATTCATAAATTTGGTTGCATAATTCATATTCAGTCCTTCATCAGAGAAAAGTAAGTATTGTATTCACGAGCGTTGCGGAAATTTAAATGTCATTTACTTTCCACGATTGATTTATAAATGTGATTAAGGTCGAGTAATCTCAGTAACTTGTTACTTGTATAAAAAATAACTTCAAATACTTATCATCTAATCAACATAAAATATTATGAATATGAGATGGAGGAATGCTTCATGTAATTTGAGAATTCACTCGCTATTCTCTTTAGAAAGAATTGTTAGAATTCATCTCATGATGAAGAGTGAATTTATCACTATGAATTTATCGCAAAGTATTGTTTCGCAGTAATTTTTTTTACGAGTAATAGTAACTTCTTCAAAATTTATAAATATGGAAAACTTCATGAAAGTATTATACCAAGATTTTTATCTTTCTAACATATAATGAATAGTTGATAGTAATCACATGTATTTTCAATTATTTGAGTCGTTTTGGATTTTAGTTGTTACTCAACTTTGTTTACTTTCTTTCTTATCTCGAAATATATAACCTCGCATGAGATATTGAATGGTGATGCTTTCGTCATAGAAAAATTAACAAAAATTACCAAAAATATAGAAAAATTATCTTTGAGTAGGCATATTCGATTGTAGTGTTTGGCAGCAGTATTTCTATTTTTCGTAGGCAGAACTTGAATTAATCATTTTCTTGGTTTTCCTATTACACTAATATAACTTAATTATCCTATCTGCTGAAAAAATGTGAATAACTTCATAGAGCCTTATTGTTTCATTAGCTTCAGAAGGCATGTGCTGTCTTACATATCACAGGAGAAATTATGACATTTTGAAGTAAAATTTAAAACAAAATTCGAAATACGTGGTTTTCATAGTACTATCAGTTGATTACAAAAACGTAAATATGTTTGGTCTCAGTGGGTATTCCCAAAAATCAGTATCCTTCGTTTGAAAAGATAAATAACAAATAGATTTCAATCGTTATTTCAAGTGACAACAGTGTTTCAGAAATTACATTTGTCAAAATGTCTTTCCATTCCATCCAAACATAGAAAACAGAAAAATCAAATGCGAATGAGACGTTTAAAAGTTTGTGTTACCACCAGAGAAAATGTGACTATTATGATATTTGCATATACAGTGGGATTCGAATATAAGTGAATATAAGTGATTTCATTTGATTTTTGATTTTTTGAATAACTTTAAAAAATCTAAGATACATAATTTAAGTCAAATTCACAATTATATTTCAACTTTTGATCAACAAAATCAAACAAATAATTTCAATATAATGCAAATGTATGCAAATAATGCAATGTGTATGCAAATATACAGTGGATTTATATGCCTTTTTT
The DNA here is from genome assembly GCA_015342105.1 of Leptinotarsa texana. Lineage (NCBI taxonomy): Eukaryota > Metazoa > Arthropoda > Insecta > Coleoptera > Chrysomelidae > Leptinotarsa > Leptinotarsa texana. The sequence continues at coordinate 11,161 of WOGN01000453.1, forward strand.
ATTTTTTTGAACTAACTTTGGCGAGTTTTTGTAACATTTTTATTACTATATAATTTTTGCATCGATTTTTTTTGTAGATATTCTTGATGAAGGAACATAAATTTCCGAAATAAACTTTAACTTTATCCAATATATCTGAGATCATTAATTATCATAGAAAAAAATTTTTCGATATACAGAACCACTGTTCTTATCATCTGAAGTTCATATTTATGAAAAACAAAATTTGTTCAGTTCTATCCCAAGGAAAATCTGATTTAAGACAATCTTCTTGTCCTTAAGGTTATCTACATTCTCAATTTATACACCAAATATAAAATGCTACGCAAAATCTAAAAAAAATTAGACACCCCTGGAGAAGTTATTGTATGAAGAATCAAGTGTTGCGTTTTGTGAAACTGTTTAGTAGAAATTTCATAACGAAGTGTTTCTTGAATATGAAAGTATATTGGAAATTGAATACTGATTATATTTATTCGGAGAAAGGAAAATCATGAAAATAGGTTACAAACTGCAAACCCCAGAAAATATCTTAAACGTATTACCATGTCTGAAAATCACAGGATGAAATATAAATGGAAAATATCATGTCTCTTATTTTAGTATCAAGCAATTTTCTGCAAAAACTGCATCGACTCAAGAAAATAAAAACAAATCATTGCTCCAATGAAACAATAACATTACTGGTACGTGAAAAAAGCAAAAAGTCTTGAGAAAATAGAATTCAATAATATGCTTCAATCACAACATGCCTTTAGATGAGTGTGAGGCATAGTCAACTATGATGTGATTTAATAATAATGAACAGTAATCATTTCATTTGACAGAATTGAAAATAAGAATACTCTTCAGTTGAAACCAACTGAACAGATGTCAACAATTCATATGTTGAAAAATTATTCTTCGAATAAATGATTTTATACATAATCAACATATCAAGTAGAACAAGTGCCAATTTACTTTTCCGCATAAATCACACTCACCCGATATGATCTTGAAATGCCTGATAAATTGATGGATATAGCCATTCAAAAATGCTGACAATGAATATTCGATAAAAATGAAATTCATGGATGGAGCCAGGTCACAATAAGTTAGGCATCGCACTTCAAATATGAGACCTCTTTAATTCTCAGCAAGCCCAAGTTCAGATTTTTAAGGGTTGTAGATCGAAAGTGGGCCAGACCTGGTTCACGATAGCAAGACCAAGAAACATCCAACATTTGACATTTTTTTAAATATGCAACGATGCATCCTTTGCCCCTCAGTCAACCAATCACAACACACTGTTCATAAGAAATAATGGAAAATGTTGTAAATAATGCAAAATATTTCAGTCTTTTGCAAAAATTCTTTCTAGAATCGGGTGGAAATACACTAACATCAAAACGCCATGAAGAATGGAAATTATCAACTGCAGCGAAAGAGTACATTGAAGATTCAATTGAAAAAACTGAAATAGCAAGTCAAATTATGGAAAGTAAACTAAGTATCAGTACTATAAACTTGGCCATAATTCAAAAAGAGTTCTGTGTGAAAAACACACAAGCAGAAATGGAAAACAAATTCAAAAAGTCACTGGAAATGAAGTTTGTCCACCAATTATTATATCGAATTTCTTCAATTGCGATATTAAAATGGAAAATGGTAAGATTAAGTACTCCATGTTATCGTCCCCAATCAAGTAATGTGTTTCCATTGTGAAATAATCTACCAAATAATTTTAAAAAAATTTGAGATGGAAAAAATCAACACGATAGCAGAAAATGGTCTGTGCATCATGTGCCAAGAACAACTTTGATGAACTCAGCATGATTGCAGCTCTCGTCTCCGCCTCAAGCTACAAACTTAAAACATCCTGCAGCGAAGAGACATTTTTTGCACTGGTTCCACAGATGAATATTTTTCCCACAGAAAACTCTATGAAACTATTTGGTAACACTTACTGTTCTTTTCCAAAGGTGGCTGCACTGTAGACAATCAGCGACGCCAACGTCAGCAGCACCTGTAACAGAAACAACTATAGCTCCAAACGCAACTCAAAAACCCACAAAAACTCACTAAAGATTTGGAAGTCATCGTGCTCCGACTTCCAATGCACAATAAAAAGTCTTCAGTGGACCTCCGAGTTGTGAACAGTCCACCCCAAATCTATGGTTTTATAGTGAGAATCTCTCTCGGGCTATCAACAATTGATCAAAGAGGAATTCTCATGCAGTGGGGAAGTGTGGGGATGGAATATTGTACGATTTCCTTCTGATAATGGCCGTGACCTACAGCAAAGGTTGCCAGCGAGAGTGAAAGATGTTTTAGCCCGAATGAATTCGGAATTCTGTCGAAAGTTTTTACGGTATTTTAGATGGTTTTCTATTGTTTTTTTTTATGTCTTGAATAAACAGACATCCCAATATGAAATCTTTATCTACTGTCCAATTCTTGGGAAATATGAATAGGTATTTGAAAAATATACAGGGCGGTCGTGAATAGTCTACCTCACTTTTGAATTTGAAAGGGTTAAGATGTCAAAGTTGAGCGGATTTTTCATGAAATTAAATCAATTTTAGTAATTTACAAAAAGGGTGACATAGGCACCATTGAGAGGGAGATATTAATATGTATTTCCCCTCAGAAAGGGAATTTTAAACCTTTGAATTCTCTTTATAACGGCTATTGTAGTTTCCCATCATTTACTACAGCAAATTGCTTTAGTTGCAATATTAAAATTGAAATAACCTCAAAAAATAATTGACTAATGTTGTGAGAAACGTAACTTCGAGTTTTCCATGTTATCGTCCTCAATATAATATTTTTTTATAGTGAAATAATCTCCAGAATGAAATTGACGATGTACTGTTTGGAACCTTTGGTACCAAAATGAATATTACTGGAGTTTTTTCCCAACACCTGAGGCATAAAAATAACGTTTGGTGTTGGGAAAAAACTCCAGTAATATCCAGAATGGAATATGGAGTAAAAAAAATGGTTCGATGGTAGAAAAATGTTTATATAGTCTGTTGTGAAGTTATTGTATGATTCAAAGAGTAGAGAAAATGATAACTCTTACTCGCTTCAAAAATACTCCACTGACTTTCTTCGAAAACTTCTGATAATTCATCTTCCATATTCTCTATTTCACTATCACTGCCGTCATTTACTTCAATAATGAATTAATTTGGAAGTATCCAATCTCCATATAGAATTTTTCAACTAAAATGACTTTTTCAATCCTTTTCTGCCATTTGTTTGAAGGTGATTGACAATGTTTCATGACGAATTTCATTAGTTCGGACTTCCATTGTCTAATATATAAAATGATTTGAAATCCCTGAAACATAAAAAAAATTAAAAATGAATAGCTGAAAATAACAATTTTCCAGTATCTACAATCGTCTTCGGGACATTCTGCTATTTCTGATTTGCTGGGTGTGTTTCTTATGCTGAGCAATGCGAACATTCTAAATGTAAATGTAAATGCAATTCTTGGAATTGCATTTTCTGGATACCCTGTGAGTGTTGAATGTTCGCATTGCTGAGCACAAGAAACGCACACAGCGTGGGGAAACCAGCAAATCCGAAATAGCAAAGCATGTTGGACGCATACATGCTGTCCAACAACGAATTCAGTCAAGCTAGCGTAGAGATACGCAACATATAAAAACCCATCATCAAGCGAAAAATGGCCAATTCCCGCCAAACGGTCATCTCCAACTGAACCAGTGAAGCGGTAAAAATGGAAAGTGTAGATAAGTAAAAGTACTCGAACGACCCATAAATAGTCATCTCCCGGAGGAATCAGTCCAGTAATCACCAGAAGACGATTGTAGATACTGGCAATCGAAACGTTGTGAACTAACGTGGCTGGGAATCTCTTAACTTTTTATTATATTCATTTTCACTTTTTTATTTTTGTTCGATATTTCATCTCACTATTATTTTATTTCAGGTTATTTTTGCTTAGTATAATTTTCAGCTATTCATTTTTAATTTTTTTGATTATTTCAAGGATTTCACATCATTTTATATATTAGACAATGGAAGTCTGAACAAGTGAAATACTTTTTCTGCCAGTCTTCTTCGATAATATTAGATATTTCTTCTTTAATTAGTTCTATTACTTTCTTATCAAATTTTGGAAAATTATTTTCACGCCAGATGCTTTATTTTAACTTTCCCCAAGTCAATTCGATGGAATTGAAAACACCAAAATAGAGGGGAAGTCTCAGAATGGTGTGGCCATACATTTCAGCAATACTCTCAAGGGCATATCCTTTTTCGAATGTTTTCTTCTGTAAAACTTCAACTAGTTGGTTTTTGGTGTAGTAATCTTCAAAATACAAATTGTTATCCACTAAAAAACTTAGTATTTCATCTTTCCTCGAATTTTCATTCGGTACTGTCGAGAACTATAACACTATTCGCATCCAAATTTGGAATCAATATGTTTATTAATATGTTTATTATTAGCTTTCACGTTCTTATGATAGTCAACAGTGCAGTACTCAAGTTTTTTTCTACTTGATTTCAAAGAATTCGGAACCCAACCTTCACTTCCTCCGCAATGCACAATGATTAGTCGCTATCCTTTGTTTGCAGGCATATTAGGCGTACACATTTTCGAACCATCAGTCAACCCTTTCATAACTGTGTCGTGTCATACCAAATGTCGTCCAAATAGAAAATGTGCCGTTGTTCTTGTCTATATTTAGTAATTTGTTCTAAGTATTTGTTAAGCAATTTCACTATTCTTCTGCTCATCATAATTGCTTGACATTTGTTGATTATTTTAAATCAGTATCCTAGTTTCTTCATCAAAATTCTGGAGAGTTTTTTCACAGTAGCTCATATTATGGACGGAAGTATATAATTTTTTCCTTATGATTTCAGGTGTAAGAATCTCATTGTTTTTGTAACATTCGTATATTGTTTTTGTCAATGATTTCATTAGACGAAAATCTGAATATTTTGGCAATCCCGTATCAAATGGTGTCTTGCGTTCATATGATTTATATTTGATTATTTTACGTACTGTTCTGAAAGAAATTTCGGTCAAATATGAAGAGCGTCTTAGGACACCACATTTTCAACAGATAAGAAAAATTTCAAGATATAATAGGCGCACCAATATCAAATTTCAACACTCAAATAGCGATGAGATCCTGAACTGAACACGACGGCGATAACCTTCTCAGATTTTTATTCGTTATATGACTTCAAATTTAACTTTATGACTCTCCATTTCATTTCTATGTATTGTATTTTTTTTGGCTTTGAGAATGCCGACAACCTTAAGAGTGGACAATACCGTTTACTTCGCTTATATAGGATAGGCACCACTTATTTGAAGAAAACAGCACAAATGCACGAAATCGTCAACAGGAGCCAGCCGCACTTTTTGGTTTCTGACCGGTTGTCTCAGGTTAGAGCCTTTATTAAAGTACCCATGTAGGTAACTTTGGCAACCTTTTTCCAGTTTTCAAAACTGTTGCTGCCTTGTCATTTAATGAACTTCTGCTTTCTCACATCAATGTCTAATTCCATCGCACTATCTTGAGGGGAGAGGTCGTTGAACATACTTTTGCACTTGAATTCACTTTCTTCGCTGGACAATTTCACACGTGTTTTAGTTTTATTCGATGTTGTCGGATTGTGTAACGCTGTGATTCTGCATTTTTCAGATAAGGCATTAAGCAACCGATACCCTAATTACACAAGGTATAATTAGAGTGGCTGATATGTATATTCATTCATCCATTCATTTGTGGGTTATTCAAACAGGAATTTTATTTTATTTGACCATAGGAACTCGTTTTAATATGATTAATCGAACGATAATCGATGAAAACCCATAACGTATTTACTGAATAGTTTACGAAACGAAAACACGTGTTTTGCTACACAATAGCCCCCTCAGACAAATTCATACTCACTGAATTCTAGTCAATTGGTGCTTTAATATAACAATTTGAATTATCTGAGCTTCTACCGGCTAATGAATAATAATTTTATCTGTAAATGATTATTACTGGAGTTCTTTCTCAACACCAAATCGTTATTTTAACACCTCGGCACGTGTTTCCATCACCAAGTGATCATCCTCAAGAGGAAGATTAAACTAATCATACTTACCAAGCTATCCTTATTTATACCATACAGGTATGCAGGTATACCATACATAGATACAGGTACCTGTTACAGGTATCTGCGTCTTGAATATCTCAAATCGATTTTACACTGTGTGTCCTTATGTAATATGATAATAAAAGAGGATTGAAGACAATATGGATCCCTGACGAACACCATGCACAAAATGGGGTACGACAAGCCATAGCATCGAAAATTTCTATAGGAATCACAATACTGGCAATTATCCATATAGCTTTTTTTGATAGTCGAAATTTTTAGAAAATAGGCTGGAGTTACTCCAAAGCCTTATACCATAAAAGATAGGAAAATCAAATAGGGAAAAATAGATAACACAGATTTTTACTTTTTTGAGTTGTCCTAACTAGTTATGAAGCTCAGAAGTCAGTATATCAATGTGACAATGTCATTTCATAGACAGATCTAATGTGAGTCCTAGACGCTTGACTTTTGCCCTCATTTGAGTCAGAGGATTACACAAAAATCTAATTATTTGTATTTCACCAGGATTCTGCTTGAAATTGCTCGCTACAAACCAACTTTCTGTTCAACTGATCTAATGGAGGTCTTTATCATTACTTAAATAATATACTGTTATATTGTCAACAACCATAATGCACGAGGAGGGCTGTAAATTATACAACATATCAGTTACATATATAATTTACATAAAGTAGATCTCAAGACCGACCCTTGAAAAACTCCGTATTTGACCATTTGAAAACCAGATTTATTTTCATTACAGTAAACTGCTTGTTATCAGAGTATCACTATTTTTCGGGTTCGAAGGTCATGGATTTCTGGATTTTCTTCCCGACGTTTCGCTGACGTGAGTGGCAAGCTTCTTCAGAGATTTATACATCCGGGATTATTATCCAATGACTGTTTTCTGTTATCTGTTGTTAAAATATGATTCAAAAAAAAATTAGGTCACACATATTTACTGCATATGGTATGTAAAGTCGGGAATTCAGTAAAAATGATAATGATCTTTATCAATTTCAAGAAACAAGAATTTTCATCGCAGAGATAAAATTCAAAATAGAATTTGGCTGATTTTTGCAAAGTATTCCAATGTTGTTATTGCGGTAACCAATAAATTTTCTATAACAGTTTTCATACAGTTTTCTGTATTATATGCTTCAAATAATAATTCAAGAGAATTATTATACAATGAAGAGCTGAATTTCACAAAAACCCCTATTCCTGGAAAAAAATTGAACCACGGTGTGATTGAGGAATTGAAGCGTTACTGATGAATTCCTCTACCGTATCAACATCAAGATGCCTTCCGTGAATTCTGCACATGACATGCATTGAAAGTAATAAATATTTTAGACAATGGAACACCGGCGTAATCAAATTATTTTATGACATTACGGTTACTGAATTCCATGCGTGAATGTGTGTCATATAATTTTATGTTCTATGACATAATACTTACGCTGTCTGTCAGGAAGATATTTCGTTTCACTTGACATACCTTGCTTTTATTAATTAGTAATTATGAAAAATCATAGAATGAGTTAATTTGATATGATCGCTTCACATTTTTTGTGGTTTCAGCAGTACCGTAATTATAAGTAAAGTAGATGAGAGTTTTCCTCACCGTAATGTCATCGATGGTATTGACAGAAGCCTCAGTTATCGAATATAAAAAAATCATGAGGCGGGAAGTCTTGGGGAGCATTAGACAAACTAACTTAGACTATCTCTAATCCTCAGCTATGAGTGCTACTGTGACATTAATACTAACAAAATAGAATCGCTAATTCTAGCAATGTCAACAAAACGGCCTGGAATGTTATATCTGAAATCAACAACACGAACGTGAAAAGTCAACAACCTATAATTTTGAAAAATCGCGATATGAGTTATGACAATCCTATTGAGATATCAAACTTATTCGAAGAATTTTTCATTAATGCTCCATCATAAAGTATAAAAAAAGATGTAAGTAAAAAACATAATATTTTTAATGCGATGAAAATATAAATGAATCAGTACTTATTTTTCTTGATCCTTTTAGCTCTCCCGAACTGAAAACATTACTGAAATCTAAACTGAAAGATAAACATTTCTCTGGACAGGACGAAATCCCACTTTTCATAATAAAGGCGTGTTTAGAAAATATTATTGAACCTCTCCTTTCTGACTGGTGAATTTCCACAATGTCTGAAAGTTGGAAAAATCATCCCCATCTTCAAGAAGGCATGTACAATTGATATGAATAACTATCGCCCAATTACTGTAACATCAAGCTTCTCAAAAGTATTTGACTATTCATTTCTTAACCGACTTTTAACGTTTTTGTATAAATGCAATATCCTCACGGAAAATCAGCATGGCTTTTCAGCTGGTCGTTCCACTAATACTGCTATTATAGCTTTTTTTGAAAAGCTCATAGAATTCATTGAGGCAGGCGAGTGCCCTGCTGGGATTTTTGTGATCTCAGCAAAGGCATTTGACTGTGTCAATCATAATGAGTTAACGTCGAAATTGTATAATTGTAGATTACGAGGTGTAACATTGGAATGGATTTCCTCTTTTTTGAAACACCGTCATCAAATAGTAAATCCATTAATATTGGTGAACCACAAGGTTCGATCCTGGGACCTATTTTATTCATATTGTACTCTGTACGATCTGGATAAATTCTTGAAAGGCATCCATTCAATATTGTATGCAGACGATACTTCATTGATTATTTCACAAAAAAACGAATTTAATATGCAAAAAGATACAGAAAAAGCTCTATATTTGATGCAGGACTGGTGCAATACAAATTTTTTGAATTTAAACGCTCGTAAAACACAAATTATACGATTTCACAACCATCAAAGAAATGTCGATCCTTTCAGAATCAAGATGAGTGTTATGTATCCATTGACAGTACAGATGAAACCAATTTTTTCGGACTCTTTGTTGATGAAAATGTAAGCTGGAAAGGTCACTGTACAAACTTAATGGAAAGATTGAATTCTGTTTGTTTCGTATTCAAGAATCTCAAACATATACTGGAAATACCTCAGCTAATGGCTCTATACCATGCACACGAATTAGATATAGAATATGTTTGTGGGGAAATTCCACTTTGGCAAAATATGTTTTTTCTATACAAAAACGACTAGTAAGAACAATAGCTAGAGATCCTAGTACACATTCCTGTAGTGACCATTTTAGAATTTTGACTCTCATATTTGTCTATATTCATGACAAAAATTCGTTTTTGACGGGAGATTTTCACGCCAAAGAAAAAATTACCACATTCCGTTCACAAAATATAAGGACTCCAACAATGCTCCTACAATTATGGGTCTGTCTATTTACAATCATTTACCCAAAAATATAAAAGAAGCCAAATATTTTAAAAGAAATCAGTAGCTCCCTCAAACAATTCCTGACTGAAAAATGTTTCTACTCGTTGGAAGAATATTTTAATGGCTAGTTATATCCTATATATCATATATAGATACGTGTAAGTGTATGTATGTATATGTATTTTTATGTTGACTTTTATATATATTTATTCTTAAATGACTGTTCTCTGTTTTAGTGCTCTTGCATTATATAGTGACCATTCCTATACATTTTATATGTCTTGTGGGAAAATAAATATTATTATTATAATTATTATTATAGATGATTGTTCGGCACTGCAATACTTAAAGTCACAAAACATGAAATTTTTTTATTTGATAAGTTTAATTAATTGTAGGAACACATTTTTTGCCACTACGGATCTTTTATTTTCTGCGTTTTATTTTGTATTAAGATTATCTTTTTCCAATAACACAATTATAACTAGTACATTTCATCAGTTTGGACTTCCATTGTTTAATATAATATAAATTGATTTGAAAACCCTACAGAAACAATTAAAAAATTAATAAGCTTGACCGAAAATAACAATTTTATTAAACAAAAAACTGACAATACAAAGAAATAACATATAAGCAACAACCAAACAAATAAAAATTGAAATATTAATAAAAGCTGAAGAATGAACATTAAAAATGATTATTACCAAAAAATGACAAATAAAAATAAAAGGTTTCAACCCAAGTTATGTCACGACGTTTCGATTGTTACTATCCATAATTGTCTTCGGGTGATAACTGGACTTATTCCTCCAAGATCTGACTATTTATAGGTCGTTCGAGTGCTTTCACCTATCCCCTCTTCACTCTTTCCGCTTCATTGGTTTTTAACGGGAGCTGACCGTTTGGCAGAAATTTGTCGTTTTTCGCTTCATTAGAGGTTTCCATATGTTACGTATCTCTATGCTAGCTTGACTAAATGAGTTATTGGACAAAATATACGCGGTTTCTTTGAACTTTCTCCTAAACCAGTGTTGCTCTTTGTGGATGATTTCAGCTTGAGCCCACTTGATGTTATGTTGATGAGTCCAAACTTGCTCTGCTATTCCGGGTTTGCTGGTTTCTCCTCGCCGTGTGTGTTTCTTGTACTCAGCAATGCAAACTTTCAATGGCCTCTTAGTTTCACCAATGTATGATTCTCCGCACTTGCAGGGTACCCGGTAAATGCAATCCTTAGAATCGCAGTCCGCGTTTGGGGGCTTGGTTTTTATAAGGTTGCTACGGATAGTGTTTCCAGATCTGAAGCAGGTCCTGACGTACTTGGACCAAATCCTTCTTATCCTTTCCGATAAACCTCTGATGTAGGGAAGTACAAGTACTGTTTGTGGCGGCTTCTCTTCCTTGTGGATTTCTTGCTGTCTTCTAGCTAAGGCTTGTTCTACCAGCACTCTGGAGTAACCATCGTGACATAACTTGGTTTGAAATTTTTAATTTTTATTTTTCATTTTTTATTAATATTTCAATTTTTATTTGTTTGGTTGTTGTTTGTATGTTACTTCTTTGTAATTTCAGTTTTTTGTTTAATAAAATTATTATTTTCGGTTAATCTTATTCATTTTTTAATTGTTTTTTTCAGGGTTTCAAATCAATTTATATTATATTAGACAATGGAAGTCCAAACTGATGAAATACTCTGAAATATCTTATCCTTTGATGAAAAATCCCCCTTTTGCGAGGATAAACGACAAGGAAAATTTTCGACATTCCATTATAAACAATTACACATAAATTACCTTCCTGAATGCGAGAATCCAACCTTCTCTTTCTTTCTAAGACACTAGGACTGCGTTTAATTCAATTACAGCAGTGGTTATCTGATTTCTTAAATCTTCCACATTTTATACTGGAGTGGAATAAACTAGTGATTTTATATGGCCCTTCGGAGTAAATCCAGTGAATTTAGCTCCGGGAAACGAGCTGGCCAAAAGCGACCTCATTCAAGTTACCCTTCATTGTGAGATTCTCAGACGCAACACGTGTTTGTTGCAAAAAGTTGAGGTACACTTCCTGGTAAAAATTGACCAGACATCCACAAATAGAACTGATGTCAAAAACAATCTTCAAGTAACACATGTGAGATTTATTCAGCCCACACATGGTTACTATGAAAATTCCTCATAACACCTTATTGTTTCTCAAATATTCTACATTTTGCAGTGGATTAGAATAAACTAGTGATTTTAAATGGTCCTTCGAAAAAAGTCAAGTGGATTCAGCTCCGGAGAACAAGCTGGCTAAAAGCTTAACAAGTTACAATTTATTGAGAGATTTTCAAACGCAATACGTATTTCGCTATATAATAACTTCATAAGTATTTTTGCGTTTGTTGTAGAAAGTTGAGATACACTTCCTGGTAAAATTTGCCAGCCATCCACAACTCCAACCCAAACATTCAAAGAGAACTGATATCGAAAACAATCTTCAAGTAACTCATGTGGATTTCATTCAGCCCACACATGGTTATTATTGCATTTCTTGAGAAATTAGTTTCTTTGGTACAAAAAATCAGTCAGTAGTTGGAGGATTTGAACCATTGCGTGCAGAAGCCTATGGCAGAATGCGGCAAGTGGAGGAAAATCCCCAGAAAGAAGTGCCTGAGGTCGTTGTATCGGGTATATGGGTATAATAAATAATCCCTAAAAATATTTCAAACAGTCCCATAACTCACATTCATAGTATATCCTAGGGTATACCATAGGTATACCCTAGATAAGGATTTTGATGCTGAAAATGGCCACTCCACTCATAAATCAATGCTGATTCTATTTATGACGAATGCATCAAATTAACCATTCATCACAACTTTTGACACCAATTCCTAATGCATTTGCTAAAATACCAGACAGAAAACGTTCAATATTAATAAGCCCGTGCCTTCTCTGTTCCATATATAAATTGTAATTTCAGTCTCCGTTCTCTGAACACATTATTCATAATCCTTCATGTAAATTGACGCGAACGGCTTATTTACATGAACAGAAAACAATTAACATTTATGTGGAGATAATCGCAGTTTAGCGGGTTCGTTGTCAGATGTAATATTTTTATGACTACCTGACACGAAATCGACAACACTTTCTCGCTTTCCTACATAAACACATTTTTTTTTGGGAAAAAATTCATCAAATTTAGAAAACAGGACGAATGAAAACTTGAGCGAGTTCAACAACACCCCGAGTACGAGGGTGATCCCAGAAGTACCTGGCCCAACAAAGAAACGAAAATGTAGAAAAAAAAATTAATTTATTTTTCAACATAATTTCCTTGCAGCTCTATACACTTTTCCCAGTGACGTTCAATAAGTTTGATACCGTTTTTATAATAAGAACTGTATTGCTCCTCAAAATAGCAATCAACTGCCGACATCAATTCTTTATCGATAGAAAATCTTTAACCGCTGAGCCATTTTTCGAATTTGGAAACAGAAAATAATCCGAGGGGGCTAAATCTGGCGAAAAAGGTGCATGAAGTAGCAATTCAAATGTTAATTCGTTAATTTTGGTCATTGCGATAATGGATTTGTGGGATGGTGCATTGTCTTGATGAAACATTACTTCTCTCTTAGTCAAATGATGCCGTTTTTGTTTGATTTATACACTTAAACTTTGCAATAAATTCGCATAATATTTGGCGTTGTCAGTTAATGAAAATTATCCCACGCGCATCCCAAAAAACCGATACCATGACATTGCCTGCAAATGAAACGGTCTTCGCCTCCTTTGGAGCCGGTTCTCTCTTCTGAGTCCACTGTTTTGATTGTTCTTTCGTCTCGGGTGTTGACTGATTGACCCATGTTTCATCCGTGGTTATGAAACGACACAAGAATTCTGCGACGCAAGAATTCTGCATCGTTTCAATTGAAACATCTTCACCCATGAATTTCACTAGTTCGGACTTCCATTGTCTAATATGTAAAATGATTTAAAATCCCCGAAACAACTGAAAAAGAAGAAATAACAAATTAATAGCTTAAAATAACAATTATATTAAGCAAAAATAATCTGAAATGAAATGATAGTGAAATAAAATACAAGTAAAATTAAAACGATTGAACAAAAAAATAAAGAAATACAAATAAATATAAATAAAAAAA
>WOGN01000454.1:0-24756 GCA_015342105.1 Leptinotarsa texana
CTCCCTTTATATGTTGAGGAAGATCATTAACATATAGAAGAAACAGTAGAGGTCCTAGAACAGAGCCCTGTGGCACCCCAAGTTTTATCGTCTTTGACTCAGATGTCGCTCCATTGCAGATTACAACCATTTCTCTGTTTGTCATATAGGATTGTATCCAATTTTTTATATTTCGTGGAAACCCGAGCATTGGTAGTTTTTTATGAGAAATTCCGCGCATACTGTATCAAACGCTTTTGATAAATAGCGTGAGATCACATAATTTTTTTTATCAATCTCTGTGTGAATATAATTCAGAAGATGATAGGAAGCTGTTTCTATATATTTATTTTTTCTGAAACCATGCCGAGACATACATAGCAGCCTATTTGATTCCAAATGATCCGTAACCCTAAGTGCTACAACTTTTTCAAATAATCTTGATATCGAGCATAACAAAAATATTTGCCTATAGTTGTCCCTTTCTGTGGGGTTTCCTTTTTTATATACAGATATAACGAGTGTTTTTTTCAGAACTTCTGGAAAGTATCCTTGTATTAATTAAGTATGTTAAAGGAATGACAATAGAAGGTAATATTTTCTCAATTGTTACAATTGATAGTTTAGCAATATAAATTCAGGTATATGAAATTTGGATTTAATTGGTCAATGTTACAGAAATTTCCATCAACAAGCTCTACTGAAATAAAGGGAAGGCGACAAAATCTTTCCGTATGAAGACAGAATCTGTGAGTTCGTCAGAAAACTCAATCCACGAATATCCGCTGCAGAGCTCTGTTTTGACATGGACCGCGATTAGTCCTGCCTTTATTTGTATTTTTGGGTTCTGGTTGCAATTGGTTAGTTACATCGTGGCGAAACTTGAAGAAGAAGAAGAAGAGAGTGGAGGAAATTCGTTCTATGTTCGATGACGAAGCTTCGGAGCTTCATCATCTAATGAGTTTTCTATACCTTTTTCATTGACATATTTCAAGTTGTCATTGACAAAAAAATTTCCCAAAACTACTCAGGATAACACTCAGTACCATCTCTGAAGTTTTTTTATTAGGCTTCTGCAGTCATATCAAGCCTCTAACGAGTTCTGCCTCATTTATGAGTATCACGAAAACAGGGTACTTCCTGAATGTTACTGGAGTTCTTTCTCGACACCAAATCGTTATTTGTAACACCTCGACACGTGTTTCGATCACCAAGTGATCATCTTCAAGAGGAATAGAAGAGTTTAATCTTCCTCTTGAAGATGATCACTTGGAGATCGAAACACATGTCGAGGTGTTAAAAATAATGATTTGGTGTCGGGAAAGAATTCCAGTAAAATTCATTACTACACCAAAGGTTCCAAACAGTGCAACATAGGGTACTTCCTAATGAACTCTACCAGGTTCACCTTGGATCAAATATAAATTGGATTGGAATTGGATAGAATACAAATTACTATAGGTGGGTATAATGTGTAATCTATGTGGATCCCACAGATAATTTATACTGAAAACTGGATGATCCATGGTATAGCAAATCAATGGAATAAAATTCAAATGAAAGGTAGGTTGTAGTATATGTATGTCGAAATACTTGGAATACTTGAACACCTTTATTTACCATCTGAATGATTGCTACGAGTAAAGAATAATATAAAACCTCTTGAATATATAAAAGAAAGATGGTGAATCTTAATCATTTGCTTTTGATATCTCCAAAACATTTGAACGTGTATAGTCGAAGGGTTTGTTTACTAATAAATTTCGATTTAATTGTTGTTTTGATGGTTTCTGTTCAGGATTTTATCAGCAATCGTCCTTTACAAATGATGATCAATGGTTCTCCATAGGCTGAAATTACCATCAATGTTGGTATTCCCCAAGGATGCACACTGCTTTCAATTTAATGGAGACAACGTTATCTGAAACCCTTTGAAGGATCAACACCCAGAATAGATTCGTTCTTAAGTGAAGCCAAGCAATGAAAAGCTTTATAGAACGTTTGTAATTTATGCACGTTCCTGCTAGAAAACATGTAACGTAAAAATCTCATCTTCATTTTGCTAACACAGTTTTCAAGAATAACCCTTGGGATGGTCCTGGAGTAGGGGCACTTAGTTGGCGATTAGAATGACTAGAAGAAGTAATTTTCATTCATATGTTGTCAACCGGTAATTCAGAACCAGAGGCTTCAAAGATAGAAAATAAGGAAGTATCCCTCAGGTTGAAAGTTATGGATAGGTGTCAACACTGATCTTAGTTACATTTGTACTCACCCGTATGGAGCCGTGTATGTTGCTGCACGTGGCTCAATTGTTTGAACCGCCGATCGCAATAGGAACATTTATATGGCTTCTCACCGGTGTGGACTCTGATATGTTGAACCAACTGGTGATTGCTGCTGAAGGATTTGAGACACTGCTGGCATTGATGGGGTTTGACTTCTGAGCGACCGGCAAGATCTCTGGCATGCATCTGCATTGCAGACTTGTGCATGAAAATCTGTAAGATATTGGTGGGATTAGTAATCGAGAAGGACTGGCGTTGGTGTAAGTTTGAGTGAGTTGTGTCGATGTTGTTATCATGTGGTTGAATATTTGACTAATAGGGATTTCCTGGGTTGTTTTTATAAATACTGATTCATAATTCATTACTGATGTCTTTTACCATTTCTATAATAATCCCACTTTTTGTCGCACTTTATAATTCTGACAGTATTTAGTTCAGTGAAATTTTTTGATAGGGTGAGACAGAATGTGATACTACATGAAAATTGACAAATTACCATTATTAATTTTTTGTAGTTGCCAGAGTGTACACAAAAATAACCCTGCTGGAATTATTGTTCTGGTCATAGAATTCCTTGGTGGGGTTATGTTGTCCTACTTTTCAAATCGCAAAAACCAAATATCATACAGCGGAATGTTTTTGCAACTTCCGTGACGGTTGTTGAGTCTAGAGTTGGAACATTTTAGATTTAGAGAATTCAGACGTTTTTAACAACATGTTTTTCTTCTTATCAGTTCATATTCATTAATGCAGGAAAGTTTGTTATATTTCCTTCTATTCTCAGTTCATATTTGTATATTTCTGTAATCTGGTTTTTCAACAAGGGTTTTGTGAACAAGACTCTTTTACAATTATGACTCCCAATCTAGAACAACTGACTTTCAGAAGGTCCGAGTATTCTCAACGGGGTTTATATGGGATTTATCTACTATCTATTCTCTATCTCTCAGGTGAATCTGCTTTCACGGTAACTAGCTTGAAAAACAACCTGATTCGATGACTCGATTTTTAGATCCCAAAGTATTGCTTGGCGAAACCAGAGCTAGTGGATTATATTTCGAGCCTTCGTAAGTATTTGTCGCAGATCTGTGAAAATTAATTTTACCACTGGATCAACAACCATTTCCGTAGCATCCACTCCGTTCTTCTATGACTGTAACGGATACGAAATCTATAATCCGTTAGGCTTATGTTCACCTTAGATTCCAGAGTGAACAGGCCTAGTTGGATATATCGCAGTCTTTAGAAATACCACGGATGGGTTCGAAACTGATCTAATGGTCACCTGATACAAACCTACGATATTGAAATTTAGTTTCAAGTGGTTAAAATTAACCACAAACTAGATCAGCTGTTGAACTACTTTTTGACGGTAATGCACTTGCATAAAATAGTGATAAATCCAGTGATGGATGGTTTTTCTTGAGAGCCAAGAAAGCAGGTTTTCATGTTATTGAAACTTCTGTTTACGAATTCCTAAAAAAGGAACCTGCGTGATATTTTCTTTAGAAACTCAAGTAGCACTGAACATTTGAGAGTCTAAACTGATTTAGAAATGGAAACTCTTAGAGAAGTGACGAAAAATTAATAGCATTGATATGAATGCCGTTTTAAACTGTATTTGAAGACAAAAAGAAACAGGAGGGAAAGAATTATTTTTGATTCTGAGAACTGGCGAAAATACATTAATACAAATTATAGAG
Organism: Leptinotarsa texana; assembly: GCA_015342105.1. Taxonomy (NCBI): domain Eukaryota; kingdom Metazoa; phylum Arthropoda; class Insecta; order Coleoptera; family Chrysomelidae; genus Leptinotarsa; species Leptinotarsa texana. Next base: position 3,971 of record WOGN01000454.1, read on the forward strand.
GCATTTTGATGTTGATTTGAACCCGAATAAGATTCCACCGATATAAAGTGAAGGGGCAGAGACAGACTATTTCACTTAATGAACTGACAGCTTATATTTTTCTGAGGTCATTCATATGGAATAGAAGGGAGAAAATAAGCCTTAAGCTTTCAGTTTATGGGAATACCCAATCTTCAACTACAACCGTTCTGTAGATGACTTCATCTGTTCGAACATCAGCGTACTGTTTCTGTGCAATTATTCAATTATGTGCATTTGTTTCATCATTTTTTTCTATTCGATAATGTTCACGATCTTACGAAAGTTTTTGCAATATCCAGGGTTTCCGTTTCGTCCACTAACATAAACATCACATTTCCATTCTTTGTTGGGAAGTTCTATCACCAACATTAAAATCAGAAAATAATTTCGGTAAAAACCCAAAGAAATGGTCATTAATAACAGAAACCGAAAATTAAAGTAGCTTGAAAACTGCACCGAGGCATTCTAAATGTCTTGCGTGATATATATCTGTAGTGGTTTTTAGATATTGCTTTTTTCATTTAGTGTGAACAGAAGTATAATGTCTTTTTTATCTCAAGGGACTGCAAGGAAAAGGGTTGGAGATAAATCATAATTTTAATTCTTCGTGACGCGTTCATTAAGGCGCAATCAAGAAAAAATTGCCGTTGTGGAAATAAACAGGAAGTACATTGCTTGACATCCTAAAATATTAGTGAAAGTTTCGTTCAATCGTGATTTGGTTTCGCATAATCTGGAAAAAGTCAAGTACGTTTTTTGGGAGTTTGTAGCTGATACATCAGAATTTTCACGGTGATGACAAAATTGGTAGACCGAAGAACACGGCAAACTTTGAAAAGGTATTCAGATCATTTTGTTGAAGTAAATCAATTATGAAGAGATACTACTGATATAATTTTGTTGTGTGTGGTTATACTTTCTTAATATGTATGTATAGATTATTTAAATTGTTCAAATTGTTTCAAATATTTTCAGGGAATAAAATACTACTTCTGGGGTCATTACGGTTATAATCTCTACAAAATGTGTTTTCTGTCTTCACATATATGAATAGATGGAAGACAGTCTGAAAAAAGTATATATAACAGTTGTAAGATTTTATTCAGAATGTCAAAAATGGACGTACTACATAATATATTGCCATAAAAACATTCTCTCGCTCTACTCAAACATTACACAATTTTTCATATTGAATAAAGTAGTGATTTGCTGAAAAATGCATATTTTTGAAAAACTACAAACATGCTTCTTTCACTTAAAACTTCAAACTGATAAAATTTTAACTAGCAGTATGAGTACCTGAAAAAACAATTGTAAAGTAGTAACAATTATTTTCAATTGGGGTGGTAATCGGGGGGTGATTCTCACATTATTTTGTCGTCACAAAAATAGGAACCAATTATTTCATCATAACTCGCTTAGTTTTGGAGCTCGGATCTTTAATAACAAATGAAAACTCAGATTCAAGGGTTCACTTAGTTCCCTTCAATAAGCTTTTATTCCGTTGGTAATGAATCTGCGTACACTATAAAAGCACAATTTTGCTAACACTTTTCTAATAATGAATTTTTTGATAAAATACTTACTTTTTGGAAAAGTGACTAAAACGTGGATTTATTGGTTGAAATATTGACACATTCACTCGCAAATAAGTCGAAAAGTATTGACTTCTATGAAACACTGCAAATAACAAAATTTGCAAAGAATTAGTCAATTTATTCATTCCATTATTTTAAGTGGAACATTTTGCACCTCCAAGAAGAAATGACATCCACTCCCAGAGTGGATGTCATTTCTCTCACTAGAACATACTGTATATCTGTACATGAGGGTCACTGGACCCTGAAATGTTTTGCTCAGATACAGATACTAAATACTCCCATTGCTTGCTAGCTATAGCAAGTTAGCATCATCAAGAGATGACTAGTCATCTCCTGATGACTTGATGATGCTAACTTGGTTAGCGAAACGCGCCTCAAGAGACAAAACTTTTGTTATGGCGAGAGAAAAATATTTTCGAAAGATTATTGACTATACTGATGTATTTTTAAAGGATATAGGACTTTCCTTTCGCGAAGTGAATGATTTTGCTTCAATCAGTTAGTACCTTTATTTCATTGTATTTTATTTGAGAATTAGCCTCAATACAAAAACATTCTTAGTCATTGAAAAATATATTTTTCAACACTTAAATACTGCTAGTAAAACCAAAGACAAAGTTGCTTCTGATTTTTTGTGTACAAGAATCAAAACCAACGTCAGCATATATGACCGTAAAGAATATTACTGGAGTTTTTCCCAACACCAAACCGTTATTTCAACACCAAGTGCTAATCTTCAAAAGGAAGATTACTTTGTGATCGAAACACGTATCGAGCTGTTGAAATGACGGTTTGATGTTGGGGAAAAACTCCAGTAATATTCATTACTACACCAAAGGTTCCAAACAGCGCATCACAAGTATATATGACCGTCGTCATTGAAAATTCTGAAGGCCTGAAACATCAAATTGTGATCAGTGAACAGAAGAGAACAAAAAATTAACAAGTTATAATTGAAAAAAACAAAGCTCAGAGGAGGAAAGTTTTCCAGAGTAACTATTAAAGAACAGTAACTAGGTGTTAATTAATTGTTTGAAAACCTCTAATCTCAATCAATACTATCAACAGCACTTCTTTTGGGGCCACCCTGTGAAAATGAACATAGAAATGAATAACAAAGTGGGCCGCGGTTGGAATACGAGCTAAATAAATGATGTGTTTTACCAACGACCATCTGCCTTTAGATACTTTTTTTTACCATCAGCCCGAACAATTAAAGTGAAAACGCATATTGATCAATGCACGACTCCTACACAGTCGCTATACGCGCTCTGAACTCAATTATTATACTTCCTGCTCGATTCTATGAAGGTAAATTTTAATCAAACCCCAACAGAAAACAGCACTATTAACCATTAAACGAGATTATTGCGCTCTCGATCATTCATGCGTCACGGGAAAAATCAAGAATGTTAATTTCTTCTGATGAAATTTCTGGTTTGCATTCGTTCTTTTCTAGGTAGAGAGATGTGTTATTGATAATTTAATTGAAGTCTACGCCAACCTCAAGTATCACTCACTAGTAATGTTAGTAACTAGGTTAACTAACAGAAAAACCTTCAGAAATTTTTATTCTCTATACATTCCCTAATTTCGTGTATACTCGTATATGGTTTCTGCACATAATATATCAAGGGAGGCTTGAGTCTAAAAGTCACTAGCAAAAAAAAACACAATCTCTGGAATATTGTAATTCTTCTGCGATATAGAAGAAAAAGACAATTTGACTGAAAATTTAAGACTGATTACTTTCTCTCACTAGAACATACTGTATATCTGTACATGAGGGTCACTGGACCCTGAAATGTTTTGCTCAGATACAGATAGCTCAACAATGCTATGGTACTATGGTATTTTGATGATGATTCTGTTATTGGTGACACTGGACAAAATTGGCCTCAAACTGAATTTGAAAAAATGTTAATTGTTCTCTTTGACACCTTCCAGTGTAATATGCTTCTAGTTTGAAAATAGTTGGCCGAACAAATTGAACCCTGCTAGATATTCCACTTTAAGAAGAATTAGGGAAATATTTACGTCGAAAAACAAATTTCTTCAATTTCATAACCATCCATATAAAATCTCTTTAATTTTATTCAGTCGTCTTCCTTCAACAGTTTCATTAATTGGGTATTCTCGAATTATTTTCCAACAAAAAATAATTAGAACCACTGACGGTTGATGAGGAATTTGGAATCACTTGTATAACAATGCTCAGAAATGTGATGCTTTGGATCAATTTGTGAATACCATTCTAATGAATTTATTTACATGAATATTTGCTAAACATCCATTTCTATTTTTGAGTGATGCTGGTATATACAAAAAATGTATACACAAAATTTAGATTTTGTGTATATATTTGGTGTTCACGCATGCTCATAACAAGAAATATCCACTTAATATCATTTTGCTTAAAATTATTATCATCAATATTGTAAACAGCATACTGAAAAATGAGACTTTAGAAATATCAAACTCTCATGTTTTTATCCAATTTATCGAAATGAATGAGTAGAATGAGAGTAGAATTGAATTTTCTTCAAATCTGAAGTAGAATTGAAGGGTCGAGAAGTCTCAGAGACGAAAGTAATGGCACAAAAAAAACTTTCGAATCTTAATGAAATATTAAAAGTGGAACATTATTTCAATAATGACGAATTAAAACGAGCAGGTAAGCGTCGAAATCTAGAAAGCTGTGATTAAAAACAAGAGGCAAAAGGAAAAACGGAAAGAGTGGGTTAAAAACTTTCGAAGGCATTAAAGGAGGAATGACTCGTTCTTTCCAATATCCACGAGAAGGACCCTACTCCCTGAAGTTATTGATGTAAAATGTGAGTTTAGAAAAAATTATATTCCTAATAGATAAAATCATTTGTTTATCCATTTGATTTCTCACAGACAAACTCAACATGCATTTTCGTGATACCAAAAATTAACTAGAACATTACGAAAATGTTTTGCCTCCCAACACGGACCTAAATGAAAAATCTTTCACAACGATATTGTATCGATGTATGTATCATTGACTAGATTTAACTCCACAGCGTTGACCGCTGAAAGTGAGGATGGAAAATATATGTCCTAATAAGAGGATGATAGGGATAGTTACAATGTTCTTTTCAAGAAGATCGAAGTGTTAAATTAAACATACCTGGCCGTTCATTAACAAATCAATCTGAACAATAGTCCAATAGACTGCATTTTGCTGAATCAGTTTGCTGATGTCATATTCCCGATAACTATTTTTGAAATATTCGTTATTTTGATGAACGTTATTTCCGGAAGAATATAACATGAACAAACACGCTATAAAGTTGTAGAGAATATATATTTTCGGACTACGATATTCTCTTTCATCAACCATTGTAACCTGCACAACACTTATTTCTTGTTACTCACCTAACACATTTGTTAATGGTTTGTATCAGAATTATACTATAATTTTCTCTTTCAAATTTTTTCAACTACCTGTGGATAGTCAAACGGCACATGCATGGCAGGATAGGGAGCAAATTGGAACATAGATCCTTGTGGATAAACTGAAGAAGTGCTAGGACTAGCATCAAAGGACGAATATGGTATTGGAATATGAGTAGCACACGCAGAAGGTCCATACATTGATGACATCGAAGTAACTGGATTACACCACGTTGTTGAAGTCGTACTGGACGTACTAGCGGTATGAGCAGTACTGAGTTCATTATACGCACCAAACATTATTGCACGATTCTGGTCTAGTCACAAGATCTTCATTAGATTAACAATATTCCTGTATCACTGACAAAAGACATTTTTCCACTGAAAAGGTCATTTATGAATCCTTTCAAAGGATGTTTATGTAATTTTGTCTACGAATGTTTTGGTATGAATTAATTTTTGCTCGGTTTCTCGATAGAACTGCCAGACGATGTCAAAATAAATCAGTAATGTATAAAAATAGATTCTTTGAAGAATTGTGCAAATAAGTCTGTTAGATATAATTGATCAGACGAGGAACTGGGCAGAAACATTATTTCATTTCCCTCTTCCAATCTAATCCCAAATTTGTAATCATTTCCTTACACACCCCCAAGAATGTCACTTGAACTAACAGACTCATATCTTGTTTGGCATAGATCAGTAAAGTCCAATTATTAATAGAACAACACTTTCAATGTGAAGTTTTTTGTTTTTTTTACTGATTTGCTCAATCGCGTTTTCTGTAGGACTAGATTAAATATATTTCTTTTGAGAAGATTGTGATACAATAGAAATTTCAGGGTCAACGTCGAATGATTTAGTGACAATGTAAAATTAAGTTATCATATAGAATAGAGACTTGGGGACTCCGCGCATCAAATAATAATTATATTAATTTCATGGATTGTAACCAACGTCATAAAGCCATAACTTGTCATTTTTCGCATAATATTTATTAACAGGCTGTGTTTAACTTTATTTGTATTGCGGTTTTACTTGTACAACGGAATAGAAAAATGTATTATTAGGGATGGGTATAATTAACAAAATTTCGTATAATTTCGAATTCACATGTGAGCGATTTAACATGGCATTTTTCAGTTTTTGTTGGATATTGAGATAATGAAAAACCATCGTAATCGATGCCGTTAATGAAAGATACTAATATTCAAATATGATAACTTTCATGGGTAAAACCATTATTTTTTTACAAATTGAAAGCAATTTTAATTGAAAAATTGGTGTACTATTCAAAAAGAGGGATCAGTTAAAGGAATTGTTAAAGAAAAATGTATTTTATTTAAGAACCCAAATGAAAAAATAAAACTTGAGTTTTCATGAAAAGTATTGAAATGAAACAAATTTGTTACTGATATGTTATATTCTGTTCCTATTCTAACAACACTTCAAATTTCAAAACAAAAAACAAATACTAACTAGATGACCAATCCATTCTTGAAATATATTACAGTTTAGTTTAAATAACATCTCAGCATATATGTTAGCATAAATCTTGGACTCAGAGATTGTCTGTTACAACATATTACAAATTGCGAAAAAAATCCACGAAAAGAAATGTATTCAGACAAAGGTGTTGAATTTCTCATTATCCTAAAGATTAAAAAAAAGTGTTGAGAACGGGTATAAATTTTCATTTAAAAAACTATAAGTTTTGAAAAATATTCATTCAATTAACTTCTTGCAGACATATAATTATTTCTATCAGTGGATGATTTCAAGATTATTTTTGTTATGTTAGAAATCTACTTTATTCAATCTCATGACTTTCTTAAATTACACTTGATTTTATGAAAATTATACGAGTAGAATGGATGTTTTATTATTTGAATTATTCAACTGTAGATTCCTCGATACGAGGCCTCAAAACAAATGACAAGTAAGATGAAATTCAACTTGGAAATATCTAAATTTTATTATCAATTAGCATGAAAAAATTCGATAACATAAATATTTATATGAAAAAATCGATATCTTATAAAGATCAACGGAAAGATTACCTCTCATATCATATTTGAAGTTTGTAAATTATATTCAAATAAACCACGATTTTAATGTAAGAAAAAAAATTAAGTATCTGTTTCATATGAGTAATTGTTGTTAACACGACATGAACCTAGTTTTCTGTTCTTTAAATAAAAACATAAACAAACGTAGACAAAATCAGTAATCCTTATTTGTCACTGGTGAACAAAGAATTCTATCGATTCCACTTATAACATTTTAATTGACACAGTTTTCACTCGATCTCAGACGGAAATAGCCACCACGCACCATTCACTTCTTGAGTAACTAATTCACACTCATTTCACAAAGTCGATTTTTCCCAACTTAAGACACCGAAACTGAACATGTTAAAACAAATGCTGTCAAACTACTAAACAACAATTAAAATGTATTTCATATTTATAACAAATTATAGATTTGTCGAGTACATAAATAATTTTCTTATTTTATTTTGTTCATATTTACGCAAAATTCGATCTTATATTAATTGTCATTTAGTTGAAAATACTTGAGCTCGTTTCCGTTGGTCCAAATAAATATCCATAATTTATCGACTGGTGTGGCATTTCAATAACTATCTGTTCGTTTATAATTAGGTCAATTTAAATAGATAGATAACAAGTGCAAAATCTAATTCAACAAAATGCATTCGAATGCATGGAGATAATGTATTACGTAAATTTTTCGATTCACGCACTGATGTTTTCGGTAAAGAATGATTCTGTTTGTTGGCTGATTCCACCTAGAAACAGCACACGAAGAATTAAAGATGGATGTTTAACTAAGGTCGTGTATGGTCAGTTCGTTGTTGGCACAAACACCAATTGAATATACTCATTTCGCTGGCAGAGATCAATGCCATATCCCAAGAGAACGCATGCATATACGTAAGTATAAAATACAGGGTGTCAATTTAAATAGTATAAACCCTTAATTTTTTTTCAGGAAATAATTTATAAACATGAGAAAGACAAGCCAATATCCTTGAAGTCGGCCAGTTACAAGGAATATTTTCAGCCCAAACTATTCATGAAATCTCAATTATATAAAGTAAATGAGAAATTCAGGTAACTTGCAATGTTTAGTGATAGCTTTACTCTCTAGAAGAAATAGTGGAAAAGTTTTTTATTTGTGACTGAGCTCACTTTTGTTTTGGACCACCAGTGCGGTACGAATAACAGCAGAACACACGAAAATGTTGAGAGAAAGAAATGTACTCAAAATATTCCCTATCATCCCTATTGAATGCAGATATCTCAAGAATGATTTTATTTGAAGAATGCAGTTTTGTGAAACCATGTCTTTTTCATGGATGTATATTCATTTTCTCGGAATGACAATGTGAATAATAAAATGGTTATTATTGGACTGGAGGAAACCCGCACAAATTTCTTATGCACAACGAGGCAGAAAAAATTGTGTCTGGGGTGGCTTTCGTGTCAATGCTATTTTGGTACATCATTTCTCGGTAAAAGTTCAACAAGAAATCTGTCTGTCTGTATCTGTGACTACAAATCCTTCGATAACTCAAGAGCTAGAAACACAAATTGATGCAGAAGTTGTTCCTTAACTTAAGGAGTATCGTCGCCAAACATGTAAAAAAACAACTATGTTTCACAAATTTTATAGAGGCGTAAGTATTTGATTTGAGAGGTGAAAAACCAAAATCATATAATAGGGGTTTGTGTTCCTCGTGGAATTGAAATAGATGAACATGCTTTGAACTGTAGGGAAAGTACTAGACGACTTTGAAACCACTACCAATTTAACGATACCAATTAACGTGTCAATTCTGCAATACATTTTCTTTAGCCCTTGATATCTGAAAACGTTATGATTAGTATTCTGGTGGGATCTATACTAGGAATCGCACGTTGAATGGTCAGTCTTAACTCATTAATCCTTTTATTTTCTGATTGATTCAGACGTTACTTGATGAAGATCTTTAGTAATTTCATAAACTACACCTCACTTTCAAAAGATTTCAAAAGATTTTGATAAAGTCGCAATAAGCAATCAATAATTTGATGGAGAACGGATGAATAGGTTACTTCCCACAACTTTACGGTGAAGTAATATGAGCAAATAGAAATGAATAAATAAGAATTTTCATCGAAAATTGTGTTCTTCTCTGCAATAGGTTTATTTTTGTAATTACGTCGACTAGAGAAAAATATCATAAATATCAATGAATAAGCTATTTGCTCGCTAGCGCTTAGGTTGATATGAGACGAAACAATAATATGAATGGTATTGATGACGTTCATGGTCAAGAAGCGAAGATAAGGGAGCGATGAAAACGTCAGCTTTTTCGGTAATTCTAATAATAACAATATTTTTCTGTGACATGGCCATAGATAAGTATTAAATTTCAGTTATGGAGAAATGAAATAGTGTGACGGTGTTAATGTTCATCATACCTGTAATAACTGTAGCTTCGAAGTAGAGGAAAAGCCTATCTAAACCTATAATAGTAGTAGCCGATCTTCTCACAGCCACCGAGTTAGCGATACCAACAAACGTGATAGAATTTTTTCTTTTTCGAGAAATTGGAAGTTTCGTAAACTTTGTGTTAAATGACCTACTTATCACATGAATGTATATATATATATATATATATATATATTGATTGATGCAACTTGTTTTCCTTTATTTTCAGTATTTTAATATTAAAATTAAATTTCACAAAGGATTTCAAGCTTTATTTCTTCTATTAATCATCTGCGAGCGCTTTCGACAGCTGGTCGTACTCTCATCATCTGGCTCTGACTCTTGAGAAGAACCAGAGCCAGAAGAGTATATATATGCAACCCGCAAGGGTTCAAATAAATCCAGCTTCCTAACGAAGCCCATTAGTTTGTATGGTGAATGGTATTTCAGGTCAGATGGTAGGAGTGCGGCTCTGCCGAACTCTAAAAACCTAATTAGGTTCCCAGCGGGGCAGGCACAAAGTATGAGCTCTGCTATTTCATCATGTTCCAAACAGGGCGACACACACTGTCTTCCAACAGTCCGAGTCTCTGCATATGGTGATTCAAATGACAGTGACCTGTAAGAAGGACTGTAAGAAGCCAAATGTAGTGCTATCATTAGTGTTATCGGAACTTGATGAAAATCAGTTATTTCAAAGCTTACTGATACATTTCACTGTCAGATTTTCACTATTAAAATTTTCAAAACTCTGTTACTCTGTTACTGTTGGAATTTGTGACTTTTGTTGATTACAATCTCTGTCAAGGTAATACAAAGAGAAAACCATGAGTCGAGATCTTTTTTTTGTCAACTAGTATTGCTTTGCAAGATGAAAATTCTGCTTCGATTCAGATCATGATTTCTAGTTCAACTGAAAAAATTATTTCTTTATCTATTCCTCCAATAAATGAATGAATGAATGAATGCTATTAGTTCAGATGTGAATGTGCTTGTACATTGGGGTAGATACGCTTCGACTTGATATTCAGAAGACCAATTTGGAGTTTGCTTGTTTCTGCCACCAAGTGCTAGTGCGCAAGTAACTGAATTATATTTTTGAGCCTGAGAGTTTGATGGTGGTCAACAGTGGATTGAAAACCAGAAAATTTCCTGCAGCCCGGAGACAAGAAATGGTTAAAAATTATACTTAATTTATAATTTGTGCATTCATAATTTATCGCTACGTCGTAGTTCATACTTGAAATGTAGGATAGTGACAGTAAAAAATTCAACAAAAACAAATGAGAATGATAGGATAGTGAAACAGAATATCAGTGAATAATTTTTTATGACCAAACATATCAGTTTATTTCATATACATTTTCTCTCAAAGTGTGATTTCAGTCTAAGCATCAAGCAGGAAATCTGAATATCAATAAAATAATACTTATAGAATAACGTTCAATGGTTTTAGTAAATGAAGATTTATGAAAAACGTCAATTTCTGTTGTTTACAAACACGATGCCAGTTTTAAGGTCTGCACATTATATAATATTCAACAGAACACGAGGGAAATCTTTGAACGCGACGAAAAACAATTTAAGGTCAAAGTTTCAAACAACATTCTAGTGGTCCAGACATAAACATATACTTCATATTGAGATATATCTTTTGACGGCTTTCTTTGTTGTTACTTCGACAGTAGCTTAATTTGAACAAAAACACGTCATGTACTGAAACAGGATCTGAACAATTTAGTGATAGCAAGAGGTAACTTATGGAAAACTCAAAATTACACAAGAACCATGATATAAAACATGCTAAGCTTGCTTTTCAATTAAAAATGTTTGACCAATTTTGAGCGAATAAATAAATTAGGAAATCTGTGCTGAGAACTCGAATTGAATTAGTTGAAAATATTTTACCTAATATGCCATAAGAAGTCGTAATTTTTGTATCTGGAAAATAAAAATGAGGATTTATAAGAAACAGAGCACAATTAACTCGGTATAATTTGATTCACATACGAAAAAGGAATCTGAAGTAAAAACTCATCTTTCGTAAACATACCATATCTGAGAACTTGGTGGCTTATTATAGTAGACATTTTTATCTAATTGCGATTTTTACTCGATACATCCTCATGGATGTCATTAAAATGCTTCGACTTCTTTTTTCGCAGTGTCTTGAAATTTATAAAGGCAATAACTGGCACTCCAGTGGTACATGTTATAACATATGTCAATGAGTATCCTTCTCTTTCTTTTTATTGCTTCGTTACATGTTGGACAAAGACATGTTCAGTCGTGAAGTAGGATTTATACAATGCCCAGTTTCTTAATATGACAATTTCTATTCTATAGAACGAATTAAAGCCATTCAATTAGTACATTCTTAATTTCTTGCGTTTTGTAGAATATTTATGTCTTTATTTCCACTCGCTTTTTGTTTGTTTATATGGCGACAAATGTCACTTTAATTAGATTAATGAATATTTGATAATTTGATTTGCTAACAGGGTATGGATGAATACAAATTAATGGTTGGTTAATAATTGAGTAACCCGATCAATATAGTTAAGGTGGTTGAGAATCAATTAGTTTTCATTTGACGAATTTATTTCTCCAAAAATTTAATATCGATATAATTCGTAGCAGATTTTTCAATATCATAGGTAAAGCTTATATCTTGATCTTTGAGCCGACAAAATGAAACGATTTATGTATTATCTTTATGTTTTACAATTTCTCACAATTTTCAAATGTATTTAATTATTCTAAACTCATGTCTTCAAATATTTCTGTAGCGATATCCAATTATTATTATTTACATCCATTACTATTTTTTCTCCAGAGGTATCAAAAAAGGGTACAAGGATCATACCCTTTTTATTTTATTTTTTCGATTTTTCATTGCTGATGGTCAGGTGTTTTGATTTCCTATTGTTTGAGATAAGAATCAAGCTATAGAGACTGTTCAAGAGAAGTACGTTGAGTCTCATATATTTTTGAGGTACGTTTCTGTTTTCTGACAAAACTTTGGCTATCATCGTGTAAGATTTCTCTTCCGCGTTAGCTATGATTAGGATCTTAGCTCCGTGTCTAGCCTTATCCTCAAGATAATATTGTCAATGGCTCGTCCATTAATATTAATAAATATCTGCATCATCCCTAGTACCATCCCAGATCTATAGAAATTATCTAAAGTTCGGCCAATTTATAAAAAATAGAACAAGTCGGTAATTATAGACCCATATCAATAATATGCAACTTCGCCAAAGTGTTTGAAATTCTTATCTATAGCAGATTATATCCTCATCTGAGTAATCAAATCACACCACTTCAACATGATTTTATGAAAGATCGCTCGACAATCTCCAACCTTTTCAATGTTACCCAAGATATTTCTGAACCAACTTTTTATATCATACTCCACTGACAGGCGTCAGTATGTTATATTCAATGGCCTCAAGTATGTGAAATATGCTGGGTGTTCCACAAGGAAGCAATCTAGGTCCACTTCTCTTTAACGCCTTCATAAACGACATAGTTGAGGTCATTAACATAAACTGTTTGATATACGCGAATGACCTGAAATTATATTGTGAGATTAATGGCATCGAGGGCTGTCTTCAACTCTCCCTCAATCTGAAACGTATTGAGTAATGGTGTTTTCGCAACAATCTTCCTTTAAACGCGAGTGAATGTAATATAATGACGTACACACTGGAAAATCGTCCATTTTCATATCAATATTTAATAAACGATATTCCACTTCAACGGCCTCTCACATTCACCGATCTAGGTGTTACCTTCGACACAAAACTTTCCTTCGTACCACACATTGAAGCTACTCTATCTGCTGCAAACAGAATGTATGGATTTATTGCACGAATCTCCAGAGATTTCTCGGATCCATCTACATCGAAAACATTATACTATGCTTTCGTCAGAACAAAATTAGAATATGCATCCATAATCTGGGATCCATCTCATCAGTTGTATACAGAGAAAGTTGAATTAGTACAACGTCGTTTCCTAAAGCTTATCTCCTATAGATCAGCCAATATCTATCCACCAATTGGATTTCCCTATGATGCATTGTTGGCTAGACATGCTACGAATAGCTTGAGTTGCCGTCGTGATTGTCACTCCACAATTTTTATTTATAAACTGATTAATAATTTAATTATTGACCAACACTTTCTGCAATTCTGCAATTCTGCAAGTTGTCAGCTCGACATTTTTTACTGTTCCATCTCTGAGATTAGGTCTTTTTACTTCAGCTAATTCTATATGTATTGTTTTTATCTTATAACTAATTATAATTATTGTATTGTATTGTGTTTTGACTTATATCCCTGTTCTGTAGTTGGGTGTAACCTGCAGAACGCGAATCGAGAAGAGTGTTGCATTTCTGGTATCTGATAGCAATGCTTGTTTTGGATTTATTTTACACCAGAGGTTGCATTGCAGTTCTGTTGCTTCTGGCTTTTTGAAATCTTGAAGTTTTTACTTTCTTCAGATAAATAGACTATCTTTGCACCTGATACCATTTACAATTTTCAAATCTGACCATCATAGTTTAACTATGAAGTGATGAGACATTATTCTCATTTGAAGTACTTGGGTTGAAATGCCCATATAAATATTGCTGATAATTTAGCACATATGAAATCCAACTGTCATATAAAATTCTTCTGAAAATATTCACTTTCTAAATGTAAATAAGTTTTCTGTACCTTTATTTGTTCTGAAGATAAATATTTTTTGTCACAACCTCCAGTGGAATTTTTTCACACAGCGTAAGCTAAATTACGCCAAGATGAAAATAAAAACCATTATTATTATCATTCTAAATGTAAAACCATCCTATTGTTCAAGTATTTTTGTTTTTTCTTCAGTGTGGTGTTTTTCAAGAGACTGAAGAATTTTGGAACCTTTTTCTGAAACCCAGGCATTTTTCTAACATCATCACAATTCATTGTGCAGCCATTTTGACTCTGATTTGAATTATTTTCGATCAGTTGCTTTTTGTAGAGAGTAATATTGCACGAGTACACCGTCAAGTATTCGAGCAGAATCCGACAATTAAATATAAGAACATTAGAAGCAAAACCAATAATTTTGTACATTTATGTGCATATTAGGATTTGAGGTCTTTTTACTTTTCTGGTTTGTTAAACGGTTTTCAGTCAGGCTAGGCCTGTTTAGGAAAGCAAAATAAAAATATTTTTTTCTATACTTTGATCGCATAAATAAGTAGTTCTATTCTAAGTACAGATGACACCGAAATAGCAAAATACTCGAAGAGAGATTTCGCTAGTTCCTTTTGACGGTTATTGACATAAATATTAATATTGATATTATAGGTCCCGACTTATATTTCCTTGACGCATGATAATTTTATTACTTGCAGTTTCATACATCGAATCCGTTGTGAATACGCGCTTTTTATACACAAGGCCATGGCGGGTTTGTTGCCATTACTATACTTGAATGTGTTTATTTTTAAGTCTGGATTTTTCAAGAACGCTTCATACATTGCATTTTATTTATTTTCATTATTAATTTGTCAAGGTGGTTTTTATTTTCTTGTTATCTCCGGGTATATTGGTTCGATACGTATGAGATCCGCTTTCACGTTTATGAGTAGGATGGGTCATTTTTCTTTTCAAATTGTTTTATTCAGATTGTTAGGCAAATATGATGAATCATTTTTAGATCTTAAATTGTGTAAACTACAGCACAGTTTTATAACTAAATAAATGAACAAAATTCGTAATCGGACCATTTCTTAAAACTGTCCGAAAAATCAATGGTTTGTCAATAATCCTATTTTTCATATAATTTTTCCAATTTCACTTCGCTAATAACATAAATTTTAACAGTTATTCTGACTACAATTCATTTGAAAAAATGGTAATTGAATAAATTACTTTATATATATTTTATATATTTTTGGGAATGATTGATTTTTGGAAAAGAAAGTTTTCAGCCTACTACTCCATTCCGATACAAAAAATGTGGGAATCTTCCAAAGAAAGAAAGGAAGCAATCAATTCCAAAAATAAACTCTATACGAAGACGTGTAGATCATGCAAAGAAGTAGCTTTCAGAGATAAACTGGAAGAAAAAGGCCTCTAGAAACAAATACTTCCATATAAACGCTGAATTATTCGAAAAACATTTTTCTCTATTCCGTTTGAATTCCAAACATTCGTAATGAAATAGATTCAGATATCATTCACAGGATTCCTACACAATATAATATATGAAAGAAATAAATTTTCACTTACATGGAACACTATCATCCTCACTGGTAGACATTCGATGTTTCGCCGTAATACACTTGCTTTAGGGTTCTTCAGTACAACAAATCTGGATAATATCATAAGAAAAAACACACAACTCATTAATAAAATTACGATTTTATGTCACGGAAAGAGCCATCGATGACATCGTAATGATATTCAATCGCTTATTTGATTAAATCCCAGCCAAAGACATTTTGTTTAAACCGAAAGGATGTAGTAGCAGGCCAAAAACTTTTTTGCCAAAAATGGTTATTGAAGTTTCCATATTTTTCACTATTCAGAAGACTTTTTGATAGTTTAAAGAAGTTGAAATGAATTGAATAGAATTTGAATGTTCAACCTTCAATTTTTGTGCATCAATATAACAAATACTGCCTTTTCAATAAAATAAATAAACTTAATGTATATCAATGATTCTATATTTTTTCAGATAGAAATGAAAAAAAAGGTTCATATGAAATTGGTTTCAGTCAATAAAATAAGGAAAATTTTCCAGTAGATTTCTATGCGTGTATGAAGTTATTAATTCTAATTTATATTTTTAAATCTTTTGAGATATGAGATAACAGGTTATTATTATTTTTTGTTGCCGTTTTTTGATAATTCGCATCTTTCATAAACTGAAAAAATACAAAATTGTAATGTAAAAAGTCATACAGGTTTGGAAAAGACAAAATTTGTAATTCATCTCTATAATAGGCTACTTATGAGTAACTTGTCATATTTGATAATTTTGACTAAAAAAATTAAGTATTTCATAACATTTCAGAAGATAAAAACTATCGTTGTCATCAGATTTTCGACAGATGTCGAAACTTAAAAGGGAAAAAGAATTCTCTGTACTTCAATGCCCGTACAAAAAGTAGTTGTTTCCAGAATATTCAGCCCTTTCATTTGCATCTGAAAGAGATATCTGATTATGTACTACACTGAATTAATGGAGAAATAAAAAGAAAAAGTTTTTTTCAAACATGAATTTTTCTAAAAAGTACCTTTTTTAAAATTTATCGTCAATATTTTCATCTGAAATATAGTTGGGTATGATACGAAATCAACTGTCTAAATCTAGTCTCTTGATCATATTTTCCATAGCAACAAAAAAATCGAATATTTGGTGTTATTTCTAGTTTAACGGAGGATTAGATAAGCCATTACAGTTTCAATTTTTTTTCAGATTATGGAAGGTGAAAATCCCAATAAAGTCGATAAGGAACTGCTATTTCCTTTACAAAAAAATGGTTTTTTTTACAATTGTATCTTCTGTAACAATTACTAATTGACTGAAACTTTCAGCAACTTCTGTCTGAAACATGAAATGAGCTTATTAAAAATACCCATAAGAACAAAAAAATCATTATATTTATGAAAACAATCTGTATTTCACACCATTATGTAACGATATATTTGTTCAAATATTAGTAGGAGACGAATGTTATTTTTTGACACAATGCAGATGTAAACGGGAATTTGAAAAATGCACGACGATCAAGAAGAATAATAGCATTTTGTCCTACCACAATAATTCATTGGAAACGACTGCCCACCTACTCGTCAGGAAAGGAATTCAAATATCCCATAACGACAATTCCAAAAAGGATAATGAAAAAAGATTAATTCCCCTGCAATATATCAAGCGAATGCATACACATCTTATAGAACAGAACGCCCTCTACATCGCAAGCAAAACAACCATACCATTTTTATTATTTTTATTTATTTTAAACGACTTGCTTTTTCAAAGTATATTAACCTGTGTTCGTCCAGCTGAACACTGCCGATGAATTGTATGTACGACGTGCAGTCTAAGTGCGGTCGACTGTAAAACCATAACCTAACTCAACTTTGAAAATGTTGCTTGCAGTTTTAAAAATAGCCTTTAATCTGGTACAGAATAAAAAATAAAAAGAATGCAGGCTAGGTTCATTATAACAGAGATATTGTTTCAGCATTGTGGCTTTTTCTGCCGAGATTGTCAATATATTGTTGCTCTGTTGTTACTAGTGGAAGGTAACGTGCTACTTAGCTTTAATTACATAAATCATTTATTTTTCACTGATTATTTTGATATGAAAACGTTTCTGTGTCAGATAATTACACGCTGCAAACGGCAACGATATTTTTCGGTTTCCTAACCGAATACGTAACGTTTTGTATAGACTTTCCATCACAAAATAACCACTCTAGAATTCAACTCTGACATGTAAGCTTTTCTAACACAGAATGTTTCAAAATTGAGTTTCCACTGAAGAATAATACTTTTTTCGCTAGACTCTCTTTTCGCAAATATAAATTTACTCTGAATTGCAAAATTATTTAGGAGTAAGCATTTTTACAAATGGAGAAGGTTAGTTCATTGAAACAAAATATTCATTCATTTCACTTGAAGATAAGAATAAATGGAGAAATCAGGAATATTGGTTGACAAAGTCGAAACAATTCACGATAATTTTTTTCGGTTTGTGCATTTACAGTCTCCTGAAGAAGTTGAGATACCTACAAAGAGGTCATTGTGAAATATTATCAAATCCTACTGCGCATCTAAAGGGCACATGTATATGCTCAGCATTCAAACCTATTTTAAAAATTCTCGAATCCATGCAAAGTAATGCAATTAGATTTATTTGTAACCTTTTTTCCATAAGGACTCCAAGATCATCGCTGAAAAGTTGTAGATCTTTTCATTTTTCATGGGTAGACCTCTTCATATATTCTTCAAGAATTCACCATTACAAATTTGATAGATGACCTGCCTGTCTTTCACCAGATTTAGATTTCTATTCAAGCAGTGGTCAATGAACACTACAGACTGAGACCCTAGTTACAGAAATACAACAAATGGCAGACACAGCTCGTCATGACAAACGGAGACCAATTCATTGATAACCCAAGGTATGAGTGTTGTATCAAGAATGCTTCGTTATAGGTCTGGTTTCAACTAAATCTGCCCAGAAGAATACTATAAACATCCAGCTAAAGCTGAGCAATCTAGTACAGGGAGCCCCAATATTGGAATTGGTGTCACTAAACATTCGAGGAGAGACCACTTGAGGCTGCATTGTAGGTATATCGAAGACTTCGAAGAAATAAAAGTAAGCCGGCTTCCAAGTAGCAAATTCAACCCTCTCATAGGAGTCAAGAAATGATGAAAAAACAAAAACATGAAAAGTTTGTCGGATTCGGATGTATTCTATATGAGAAAACCAACAACCATCAGATGTTCTACCCCGTAAGTATAATTATATGCGGTCATCGACAGAGGTATAAGGTGTGCCTCGATAGTAGGTGTACAGACAATCACCAGGTTATTGAAAATTTTTTCAGTAATCAGATCCTTATAACGATCGAGTTAAATGGAATTTTTTCTTCTTAAGACATGCATTATTCAAATGAATGTCTCATTGGCGATATTTTAAAAGAATATTTCTTACCAAATGCAATTAATTACAGGCGAGTTTCTGTATTAATATTTTTTGTTTGAACGCTTGGCATCCCTTGTTGGTCTTGGATATAAAATGTTATTTCATATAAAAAAATTGCTATCAATCTCCAAAGATACTAATCGTGGATCTACTTCAAAATTGTCAGATCATCTCCCCTATGTCAAACCATCTTTCATACAGTAACAAGTGACATACCCAATTAATATTACTGGGGTTTTTTCCCAACACCAAACCGTTATTTCAATACCTCGACACATGTTTCGATCACCAAGTGACCAGCTTCAAGAGAAAGTTTTATTTTCCTCTTGAAGATGATCACTTGGTGATCGAAACACGTTTCGAGGTGTTGAAATAACGGTTTAATGTTGGGAAAAAACTCCAGTAGTATTCATTACTATACCAAAGGTTCCAAACAGTGCATCACAATGCACTGTTTGGAACCTTTGGTGTAGTAATGAATATTACTGGAGTTTAATCCAAACACCAAACCGTCACGTGTTTCAAACACCAAGTAATCATCTTCAAGAAGATTGAACTAATATTCCTCTTGAAGATGATCAGTTGATGATAACACGTGTCGAGGTGTTGAAATAACGGTTTGGTGTTGGGAAAAACTACATTAATATTTCGGTTAATGTACATGAATAATCAATTTATTCACTATGATTTAATTACCGTTATTGTTTAATTTTATATAAGTTCTATATTTTGTTTGTTCTTCTCTTTCGTCAATCTTCTGTGTACTCCACCATTTATTTAGTAGTATTATATTAGTAGTATTGACATCCGTTTCAATTTCATATGTGGATCTATATTGAACATTGTGCATTATCAGTACTTTACTATCTTCCCTTTCTTTCTCTGTACTTATTTCCCATCTGTTTCACTGAACTTTGAGTTTGCCGAATACCTTCCCATGTTTCAAAGTTTGAATACTTAAAGAATTTTTGACATTGAAATTATTGAAAGAAAATTATTTCTCCTGGATAAAACTCATTGGCTTTAATTATTTTTTAAGAAGAGGCTGTAAGCAGATATTTTTCATGGCGAAAGGTAATCACCTTTCTTAATCTTGATTATCGCATATGAGAGAAATTTTCCGGAAGTTTGGATGTGTTTGTTTATTACAGCCAAAGAAATTGTTGTTCATCTTCTTGACCATAGCCAGTACAAAATCAAATATGTTTCATTGGACATTGGAAGAAAATAATAATAATTTTTTAACTTCCTTTAGTGTTCAGGAAGGAATATTTGGTAGGAGGTTTTAGAAAATTTGAAATAATATAAGATTATTTTATAGCATATTTTGAAAAAAAAGACGATTTCAAAATCCCTTCAGCAGATATACTTTTGAACTTTTCATAGCATTGGTGTAAACAGAATTTTTGATAACTTCATCAAGAATCCTTTAAGTATTTATACTCCGATTGATGTGTTGGGAGTTTTGTTTTATATATACATTATATATATATGTATGTATGTATATATTTATATATATATATTTTTAA
>WOGN01000455.1:0-24741 GCA_015342105.1 Leptinotarsa texana
GAATGATATGTATGATGCAACTATAGCTTTTCCGAAGAATTTCTCCCATTACCAGATAAATATGCCTTGCCAGCTTTTTTCTACCACCAAAAAAATGAATAAAAGGTCTGACAGTGCTCGACGTGAACCTTTCATAGGTGATCTTATTATTCTTGTCTAAAAAACCTGAAAACATGTGTTATGGAATTCTCTACCGATATTTCAAGAATAGGAAATGAAAATATTGAATCGATTAATTTGACTGACCTTTGATGTTTTTAGGTTTCGGACAGTCTCTTTCTAGAACCTTGCTTTTGTGTTGGCTTTACGATAGATACTAATCTGAATCGGTTTCAAATACTGACCGTGAAAATCTCCTCGGTTTTATTCAGTTCTGCTTATTAGGCAACCCACTATCTTTCTATTCTTCTGAATTCAGAAATTTAAACCGTTACAACCCATTAATGGAATGAATAAAAACACTTTTGTCTAATTACCACTAGTAGAATTTATTTATACGACCAGTTTTGGGTTTAACCCCATTACCGGTCGTGTCAATCAACTACATCTCTCTAGGTAAGTTGTTCTTGAATTGGTGGTGACATTCCACGATACTGATTTTTTTTAAATTCAAACCGTGTATTATCGAATTGGAATTTGTGTTTGACAAAGATCGTTATTTTCGCAACATATTTCTATTCGCGCTTGTTACAGATTCGAGTAATACTTCCCATTTCCCGTGTTTCGAATTATTTAGTCGACAGAAATCTACTGGTGTCGCTTCATCCCTCTGGATTCCGCAGATTTAGCTGATTTCAAGAAACAAGAAGTTTCTTAATCCCGCCAGACAGTGTCACGAAGAAATTGCTGCCGAGAGTTGAATAACGTTGGTAAACAAGACAGGAATTAAAAGCTGGCATTAGCAGACGTGTGCTTTTACCTACTTCGAACTTTTCGGAAGAGTGGTTACAAAATAATCTCTCGGTGACACATTTCATGTGGTTGAATGGAAATTTCGTTGGCTGGTTTTTCAGTGGCGAAGACAGGTTCGTTTGCAGGACTGAAAATTTTATTTTTATAAAAAAGGTATTTTTTCGTTTATATTTGAAGAGTAGCAGATGGTTAGAAAAAAAAAATTGATTGAAGAAATATACAAAAAATTAAGGGGGTGATTTTGAAGAATACAAAATATTCTTTTGTTTTTTTTTATTACTTATAGATAATGCACACGGGGCAGATGACTGGAGTGTAACCAGATTATATTTTCATAGTTCTTCGAATTAAAAATGTGTAACTAGAATTAATTGAAACAAAACTATCTTTTTAGAACCAGAACATATCGAGAAGTTTGTAGGCTTGTCCGTTTCTTGTAAAACTATCCCCAAAATATTTTCTTTCAACATAGTTTGGTTCGTAATTACGAAATGAAATCGATGAAAACGATGGAACAGAATAGGCCTAATAGTTTAAAATATCACCGCTGTTGGTGTCATTTTTTGAGAAGAAAGCTGGTATTTACATTTGACATTTTTGGTAGTTCAAGAAAATAATTATACATGAAATTGACAATTGCCTATCTTCACGGCCAAAAGTTTTTAGAAGATCCACTTTTCATCACAAGTGACGATCCGATCCAAAAAAGGATTGATTTGGTTGCACAGCAGCATAAAAGAAGAGACCTCGAAACGTGGTGATTTCTGTCGATCTATACAGTCGTGATGTACTCATTATTCGAGATATTTGACCATCAAAACCGTTTGTGAGCTGACGTCCAGTTCTTCCGTCGTCCCATGCCCCGTTTGTGATGAGTCAGTCTAAACCAGGGTGCTCAAATCTAGAGGATCCTGGTGGAACAGTGCAACGCTTTACCGCAACAAATTCCAGTGTTGCAACACCCATCAACGTTTTTACAAAGTAGGGTTAATCTTTTAATCGCGTCGAGTTTTTCACAGAACAAAAGCGAATGAGAGAACACGAGGGTTTCTCTGCGTCTTGGTAGTTACGGATATTAGTCTAATCAACAAGTTCAAGACATGAAAAATAGAGATAAAGGTCCTAAAAATATGAGCGATAGCTCATTGGATTCGGAATCACCTCTAAAAAAATGTTTTTGAAGGATTTTGGTGCAGGTGAAAAATTGCAATTGTTATTAACAAAATAAGATTTCAAAAAAATGGTATTTAGTTTTTCGTTAATAACTCAAAAAATATTAATATTTAAGCAATTTTGGAAAAAAGCTCATTAAAGAGGAGGAAATTTCCGATAAAAAAGTCTCGACTCCCGAAACTCTTTCTACATCATTTATAATTTTTATTTGACGTTGAAAATAGGGTTCCGCCGCTAAAAAGAGTTTATCTGTTAAAAAAAAATCTGTTTAAAATCTGTTTTTCCATTAATCAGAAAAAATACTTTTTTTGAAACATAAAATGTCATTTGAAAAATTGGAAAAAATTCTAGTATCTTCTTAACACTTTATTGAATCGAGTTCCGTAGAAAAAAAAGTTTTATCACCATTTTTCAAAAAGTTATTCTATTGTTAACTAACAATTTTTTCCCAATCTCCGTCGGCATAAATAATGGGATAAAAGGTTAAGTAATTGGCCTATAAATTTTAAACTTCGTGGAGCCCTTTTGATATATACAGTGTCACCATTAAAGTGCGCACCATATTGGAAACTTTTTTTCGAAAAGTTTCAATGAAGTTTAACTTCGGCACTTGTTTGTGCTTTAAATTTAACATCAAATGATGCGGCCCACTGCGACCCACTGACGTTCAGTGTTTGTCAAATTCAACTTTATTTTTGAAAAAAATTGAAAAAGTGCACTTCTAGATCGTATTTAACAAAAAGTTACTTGAAAAAGTTGTGTCTATGGCAATTTTATATTCATATGCCAAAATTTATGCAACTAGGGTAAAGTTAACGTTTTCAAGTGATTGAAACTTTGCACCAGTCATGTTAAAATTTTTATAGCAAATTTTTAATTTCTCTTTAAAAATGTCCGTATAAGTAAAAATTTATCAGAAAAGTTGAACTTCATGATGAGTTTGTTATGTATACATGAATTGATGACAATTAACCAAACTTGTTTTTTAAAATAAACGGGATATAGTTACATAAAATTTGGCATATGGATATAAAATTGCCGTAGACACAACTTTTTCAAGTAACTTTTTGATAAATTCGATCTAGAAATGCACTTTTTCAATTTTTTTCATAAAAAAAGTTGAATTTGACAAATACTGAACGTTAGTGGGCAGCAGTTGGCCGCATCATTTCAAGTTAAATTTAAAGCACAAACAAGTGCCGAAGTTAAACTTCATTGAAACTTTTCGAAAAAAAATTTCCCATATGCTTACACTGTATAACACGGCACAGTAGAATGAATATGTATTGAGATATGGAGCTACAAAAACACATGACATCAAAACGGACAAATCCTTTGAAACAACCTAATACATGAGAGTGAACACCATTAACTCAACATGGCCCTGTGTGCCGAATTTCCCTTATTTATTAGGTAATCAACCTTAATATACACTCGGAAATACAATTATTCACAATCCCTAACACAATACGGCATCGCCGAGTCAAATCCATTATTTCCATTGCACGTAATATACCTATTTCCGTTGTGTCTAGATTTTCAACAGAAGCGGTACGCTCCGCTAGTACATCACTTGTCGAGCTGTCATTGTTTTTACTAATGCCCAACTAGATTTACAAACAAATTTGTATTCTTCCAAGTACCGAAAAGACACGTCGATCACCGCCGTCTGCTTAAAATTCTGAGAAAATACAAAACTACAAGATGTTATCTTCGTTTGTTTCTGCTGCATGTATAAATAACTAGGTAAATCGTTGCATAATCGCCTTGTTTATTTTTAGCAATAGTCAGCTGCTTGGAGCTTTCCTTATTTTCATGATAAAACCGCATAAATGAGAATCTCGAAACGGATGTCTTGGATTAGCTCTATAAAAAACGGAGGCTCTTGGATATTATATTATGTTGTAGCTGGTATCATTTTACATCAGTACTGTCTGAATTTAATGCGGTACAGATGGTCATAACCAAGTGAATATATGAATGAGAAGGGCAGTAACCTTGCTACAAGTTGCGTTTCGTTCAGTCGTTAAAATGTTCAAGATGTTGGGAGGAATAATTATTTTTCAAAAAACAAATTGATGCCTCATTTCATAACATTTCATTGAACATTAACGGTGTATTATATATAAGATAATCAGTTTACATAATACACAGCCAATAATTATTTTAGAGAAGTTTGAAAAACTGAATATTTCGAACATTTCACATATTAAAAAAAACGACCATACATATAATGGTGTGAGAAAAACTGTTATTGTTTGGTGTTAACTTGTGATGCTCAAGTTTGAAATCCAAATCCATTGGTTAACACTCATACAAACCCCATATACCATAAATAATATCAACCTACTCAAAAACACATTCAAAAAGTATGTGCTCAATATTAACAGAGGCATCGTTCATAACATTTTTATAAAAAAATAAAGACGACAATAGTTATCCTAAGTTCCAAATCTGTTATGCTTTCCTTTTATACTGTTGCAAATGTACCTATCAAAAGTATTGTAATTTAATATTAATTTATGTTCATAATAATATATTATACTTTATTTTATATATAGAGTACCCTATTTTACAAACTTCGACCATAAAAACTTTATTCTATGATTCATTAAGATAAAAGTCAGAATACGCGTCAGTTGTGAGGAGCCCCTTTTATCAATATCATATTGACATAATAGAAGCAATTCCAACGACGATTTTTAAAACCGCTAACCCTAAAAACCGATGGCATTTATCCTCCAATAGGAACAACCCACTCTGAATTGCTACAAAAGCATAACTTTTTCAGCTCGAAAAAAGGCGTGAATATTATAGTGTTGTACTAACCTATAAAATTGTCAAATTATTACATCTCGTACAAATGTTCTGGAGAATTCTCCGATCCATACCATATGTAAAGTGACAAACTCTGTTAGCGAAAATTTAGATATATTTAGTTGCAAATTGTCAGATATAAAATCCCAATTCCTGAAATAATTGTTTTGTCACCTATAATAAATATAAAATGTATAGTGTTTATAGTCACCTGTATGTATTGTTTGTAGTGTATGTAACTTTACAGTCACTTGTTTGTGATGTATTCATTATACTCCGTTATTTCCTGCTCTGTAATTGGGCTATGTCCTGTAGAGTATTTTATTACAAATAAATAAATAAACAAATTTGTATTATTTCTCAATTCAGCTCATTAATTATGCATTTCGTAATAGGTATCCCATGCAAAACTTCGATTCTAGTGGGTCTTTGTTTGTACTGCATTTCTTAGTCACCGTTTCAAATTATTGTAATTTTTGATGTATTTATGTATTATGTATTATTATTATTATTTTTGTTTGGCAGCCACCAATGATAATAAAAAATCTTCGTAACTTTGGAGAAATAGTAAAGAGCACCAATAAAACAACGTGGAGATTGAAATATATAGTTGCTGAAGAAACACAAGTGAAATTGAGTGTATGTTAGTCACTCAAAAACATAGTGAGAGTAGTCAGAAGCTTTATGTCGGAATGTGACACTAATTTGTAAGCAGGTTCATGGAGTAGTTGGTAGAACTTCATTTCTTTTGGCCACTCAATTTTGGTACTCCTTATATAAATGATAGAAAAAATATAGTATTTTTCTCGCTTTGGTTCAATTTGAATTCGTAGAGAAAAATTGGTCGAAAATGGCATTATATATAAGATGAAGAGAGACAATGGCGAGAAATAGTATTTTTTTCTAAAGTATTCACTTCCTGAATGGACACAGAAATGTTTGCAATGAATCAAAAAATGATTAAGTATTTCTTTTCATTCTTTCATTTTTGAAACTTCTGATAATACATTCTATGCCTTTTCTGAAAGACAAATTCTAACAGTGACTCAGAAAATTTCATATATTTGCGGCATTAACAAATTAAGAAAATAAGTATTGATTTGGTGCTTAAATGCTTCTTGAATAAATATTACAAAAGAAACCCCAGATTCAATTCAAAGGTAAAAATATGAAAACTCGTATGTGAATGTTATTGATTTTTCTATAATATCACTGTTGAATAAACCACCATGATTTATTTAATTAATTCCTAGTCAGAATTCCTGTGGAAACCGACTTCAATTTGATTTTTTTTTATTGTTTGATAATTTTGAAAATAAACTTCAACTAACAGATACCCATTTGTACTCAGATTAATATGAATATTTTTGGGAAAGAAAGTTTTTGGCTTTCTACTACTCCATCTTGATACAAAAAACAAGAATGAGGAAATCTTACAAGGAAAGGAAGGAAGTAATCAATTTTAAAATATGTAACTCTATACATGGATGTGTAGATCATGCAAAGGAGTAACTTTCAAACACAAACTGAAAGAAAGTTTTCCCGAAACAGCTACTTTCATATAAACATTGAATTACACGAAAGAAAAAAAATCTTCCGAAATAAATACTTCTATATGAACACTGAATTATACAGAAGATACTTTTCTCTACTCAGTTTGTATTTCAAAAATTCGTTGTGGAATAAAAATCAGATATCATTTACATGAGATCTACTTTAAAGGAATGGTAATAATTTGCACTTACATGGAACACTGTCAGCCTCACTGGTAATTCACCCCCGTCAATTCAAATATGAATACTATCATCAAGAAGAATAGTTTTAGTCCGTTATTATTAACCCAGAGACACAAATTGCCTTATTTTCCATTTTTCTTTTGTAATCTGACTGAAAAATATTAATATGTGTCATAAAATTTCAAGTTCTGCGCCCCTGAATACTTCCTATATACAGGGTGTTCTTATTGTGTCCGATATTACTACATGACGTTCGATTCTATAAAAAATTATAGCAAGCAATCCAATGTTTCAACTTTTGAGATACAGGGAGTTGAAGATCTATTTTTATATTGTTTATTTATTTTTTGAATAATATTGGACATAAGTTGGTACTCGAGGTTTTTCTTGTCGAGGGTGCCATATTTTTAGTGTTTTTATAGTCAGAACAACATCAACAACAAAAATAAGTTCCTCTATATTTTTTAACATAAAAAGATACTAAAATCAAAAGTCGCTATATGCCACAGTTTTTTAGACATAATTCAAGTAAATTTAACAATTTCTAATATGTATTGAACAAAAAATTATTACTTTTGGCTTTAGAGTAGCTAATATGAAAGCCTTTAGTGAAAAATATATCGCATGTCAATTTTCTTTACAGTACGTATTATTCATTCGTACATTTCATTACCTTGAAATGTTGATAACGAAACATGGGAATCAAATGAGTTTAAAAACAATGCGCTCTATGGATGATAACCTTGACATATAGTGTCACACCTTCAACTCGAATGGAAAAACTTGCACGGTTGTTACCCAAACCTAATTATTGAGTCCAGTCGTTTTCAAATACAAACTACCGAGTTCTCTATGAAAATATCTTACTACATTTTATGACAATTCAAGACTTGCATTCATGGTGATTTTTAACGAAGGCTACTCGAATTTATTTCGAAAAATCCATGAGTTGTAGCGACAACAAGTAGTTCATATTGATCTATTCATGAAATTTCCCAGCACATATCTACATTCAAACCTAAACTGGAATAAAAAAATTGATTATTGTGATTATATAGAAAAAAAATTTCGTGTGATTCAATGTTAATATGATCGAAAATAGATGTTTCGATTATACCTTTTTACTTGAAAAAAATTGAAGAATTGAAGAAAAGTGTTTTAGATCTGAAACTTCGAGAAATACACCTAAAGTTTTTTTTAAGGACATAAACATTACAGGAAAGTTCTTTAGGGGAGATGCCTGTACGAAAGTATCTATTCACGTTGGATTTAAATCGCTGAAGATTAAATTCATTTGGAAAACGTTGTCAGGAAGTTTATTCCACATAAACGCAGTTCTCGAAATGAAAGAGTTCTTAAACAGTAAAGTTCGAGGTGTACTGACTTGAATCTCAAAACGATGAGCAGCCACAGTCCTTCGCGTATTTCTAATATGTACCGCTTCTGGTGCAATAAAAAATCCTATCTCAACAGACTTGTATCCTTCTGTAAAAAGTATAACCTACTCGCAAAGAGCCAATATGGATTCCTATCTGGTTTATCAACCCAAGATGCTACTCTTTCTCTGGTCGATCATGCTTTATCCAGATTAAAAAAAAATAATCCGTACAGTTTATTGTATGATTTTCACTATCAGTACTTCCTTCAGATGCAGCGTAGCTTAAGTTATTGGTCTTCAATCGGACGAAACTCGGGAACACTTCTTCTTTTAAACATTGGTTGAAAAACCAAATGTTTTGATTTAAGATGGAACACTTTAGAAGTAACTTAAAATACCACAAGGCCAAAAAACCTATACTTTCTTTCTTCATATCAAAAAACTAATCCATACAGTTTATTGTATGATTTTCACTACAATTATGCAAATTTGAAAATGGCGAAAAATCGATCAGTATTCTATTTGATTTGTCACGTGCATTTGATACCATCAACCATCAACTTCTCCTCGATAAACTTTATGATACTGGGGTTCGCGGCCAAAGTCTAAAATGGATTAAGACTTATCTGACTGGCAGATCAAAATCTGTTGAGGTTAGGCTCAAATCTGGAATATACCATTGTGAAAATAGTAACATCTTAACAGGTGTTCCCAAGGTAGTGTCTTGGGTCCTATTCTCTTTCTCTTATTCGTCAACGACATCTCTAATATTAATCAACATTGTACTGTACAGTTTGCTGTGACACGTCTTTCTTATTGAGTTCTACTTCTTGTGAAGGGTTATCTGACCAGGCTGATATTACAGTTGCTAATATGCTTAATCACTGCTTAATCACCAGAAACGGCCTCGTACTAAATAGCAATAAATCTAATATCATTGTTTTCTTGCGAACCCCAATTATCCTGAAATGATCATATTGACTCTATTTCTGTTAAATTATCCAAAAATTATTTCGTTATTTGGAATCTCAGAAACTCTGTCCCCATTAATATTTTATTACGCTACTAATATGCCTAAGTTTACTCAACTTTAAATTATTGCTTAGTCTGCTACGGTAACTGCAGCAAATTGAATGATCTGTTGATTGCTCAAAAAAAGATACTAAGAACCATGTGTTTCAAAAAATACGGTGATTCTTGTGAGCAGTTATTCACTGAGTTACAAATTTTAACTGTGATATCCATGTATATTTTAAATTGTGTCACTTACATTAAAAATCATTAACATGAGTTTCAGCAAAGGGATACTATCCACATAGCTGCTGGTTATACTCTCAGGCAAAATTATAGTCTGAGAGTTCCTGACACAAATTAACATATGTATCAAACGGAAATCATGTTATGTCTATAAAAATATCTAATAAACTTCCAACATTCATTAACAAAATTTCAAATCCCATGAATTTCAAAAATAGCGTTAAAAATATTCTCTACAAAAATGCCTTTTATTCACTTGGTGAATATTTTGAAACTGATCTGGCTGCTTGACATCACGATTGTGTGCTTGTTTACTATTCTACTGTTTACACTATGTTTTTCAAAACATCTCCCACATCTCCTATCGATTTATTTTTTTTTTCAACTCCAATCTTCACTATGTATGTAACGATTTACATGCTTGTACAAAAAGTTTCAGGAAAAATAAAGTATTGTATTGTAAGTGTGCAAAGTCACTTGAACACCTCTCCTAACAGTATCAGTAAAGAAGAGACAAATCTCCAACCTTTCTTCGATGTTTCAGACTATCGAAGTTGCGAGTGATGTTCGTGTCTCCGATCAGGTGAATGGATCTTTTTTGGATGGAATCTAGCAGCTCCAAGGCATACTTAGGTGCGAAGCGGTCTTATCTGAGCCTAATGAAGCATCAAAAGATGCTGAGGTTTGTATAGTTTTCTGGTTCGGAACAGTGTTCCAAGCTTTTAAGAAGCAGCCTTTGCCATTCCAGCGACATGATTGTGCCATGTCATACTGGTGTCCAGTTTAACCCTCAACAGACTTATCAAAGCAGACAGCGGAATTGTCTGTACTGACATTATCATATTCGGTTCGGAGATATTTATCTTTCTGGAGAAATGCCTGGGTTTTCGTGGTATTGATTTGAACCTGGTTACTTGCACCCCAATTCGAAATCACTTCTAGATCCTCATTAAGATATGCAACCTTCTGCTGCCGGTGAAGATGTGCATCTGTAGCTGATGTCCTGGAATCCAAATGGAATGACGAGACAAGTAAGCTGTCGTCAGCGAAGCAATATATTAGATTCTTGGTACAATAAAAGAGGGTTGAAGACAATATGGATCCCTGGGGAACACCAGCGTTGATGATAAAAGTATTCGAGAAATATACATCGACGGCCACTTCTAGAACGTTCTTTCAGGAAGCTGGAGAGCAGTACACAAAAATGATCCGAAGTTTAGCCAGCCTCATGCCACACATGGTCAAAGGCTTTGGAAATATCAAGGGCAACAGCTCTTGACTCTCCATGTTTCTCGATTGCGTTATTCCAAATATAGCTGGCATACGATAGAAAGTCGCCTGTTTATCTTTGTTTCCGAAAACCACATTGGTGATCGTTCAAAATGTTTAAACCTTCCAAATAAGTTCCATGGTGGCCGTGGTAGTGGACGGACGTGCTGATAACGTCCGCCCACAAAGAAGGTACGTGGATGCCATGTGCCTTTCTATTGTGCTAGTCCATTATGTTAATTAGTTTAATTAATTTATTATGTTAAAGCGATGAATAAAGGATCTCCTTTATTCAAACCGGTATCCAGGCTGGGGTGGTTTGGATAATCACGTAAAGGGGGCTGTATATGTGAAAAGAACCAAAAGGTCTCCCAAGCAGGAGGCGACTACATAAAAACAAATTGTTTTTATAATCAAGAATTGTTTTTATAATGAAAAAAAGAAGTTGGAAAAAATGGGTGGCAGAATTGCTTCGTGCAAGACCGCTGAGCCCCCCAACGAAGCTCCTGTTAACCAACAGGAGGAGCATTAGTCAAATGCGCCTGACGATAGTAAGCAACGACCATCCAAAACAGAGAGAGAGAGAAACCTTCCAAATATCTAAGGATGTGGTAGTTTACGGCTTTCTCCATGATTTCAGATATCACTGACAACAAAGCGACTGGTCTATAGTTATTTGAAAGATGTTTCTTGCCCTTTTTGGGAATAGGCTGAAGGCGAGCAATCTTTGAACAAAAAGGAAAACCCCTTTCTTGTAAGACAGGTTGAAAAGTCTGCAAAATAGTTGTGTGCGAGTTTATTTGCGCACTTTTGTGCATCCATGGATGATAGAATAATTTTCGTGACTTCAAAAGCTGAATCAAGAGCTGAAATAAATATCTAGCCAAGAAAAATTTCGTAAATGGTCTTGTAGACATTGAAGTGGACATTGAAGTCACTGGATATGGAAATTTTGGCGCTGGGATGATTCATTTGCAGAAAGGCAATGATGTTTGCGTGCCATATGACATCAAAGTTTTGGGGATCCAGATATCCATAGGTAAAATTTTATATACCTATCATTGTTCTTTCATATATTACGCTGTATAGCGTTCCTATGCCAAGAAGCTATTTCGCAAATACTAATTTCTCCTAAAAAATATTTCCTTTGCGATTCAAATGATGGAAACACTTAGACCTTTTCAATTTGCTAGCTTAACAAACACCACGTCCATGCCTTTCAGTTAGATTCTTTGAGGATTCTGTTAAAATTCAGAAGCCTTAGTACGATTATACATTGTTGTCGTTTCTTGTTGTTTATTGCCAAAAAGTTTGTTTTTATCATAGCTTGGTTTGTTGTCTTGGGTCAAGTCCTTTTCGAAAGTTTGGCATACCCAATTAACCCCTTATTTTCATTTTTATGATTTCATGGAAGTTTAACCAGCAAGATTATACTCGGTATTCGACAATTTATCACTCTTAACGGATACCAAGAATTCGAGGTAAGAGCACATTTCATTTATGCTGAAATACGCGGTTCGTTATCCCATCGACACAAAAGACATAATTACAAGACGAATGAGGTGAATCAACAATACTTCGTTATATTTGAGAATCTAAGAATAAGAGTTCAATTTTTTTTCTTGCTCCTTTTGGAAGTTTACCACATTATTTATTCACTGGTGGTGAAGTAGAAAGACAAAAAACAGAGTTTAATTATATATTTCGAGAAACATGTCTACTTATACAGATGTTCAAGAAAATACTACAACGATAATTAATTCCCCGAAATCATGAAACTATTGAATATCTTGATATGTAACAGGGAAACAATTAGGAAACGATATTATCTTTTGACTACACCTTTCTATAAACGATATTTTTTACAAGTCTTGCATATCTTTTAACCTTAGAGGGCCTTTATAAATACAGAAAGTAATACCATTGAAGAATCTATAATAAGGAAATAAATGTTCATAAGTGTAGTGGCATTAACTACTATACATTTTTTCATCACCATGGGTAGGCAAAGCTTAGGACCAAAAATTCATTTAATATTTTTAAAAAATTTTTTGATACAAAAAGCAACACCAACTTGAAAAAAACAATATTCAAAAGATCATAAAAAACAGTAAAGGTAGATATACTCTATTTTTTTGACAGCAATTTTCAAAGATATGAGACTGGATAAATTGAAACTTAGTAGACACCCTGCTTCATAAAGTATTCGTATTTCCTAAATTACCTTGAGAACAAAAAACTTCGGAGTTTTATCCCTGTACCTAGAGATGCTTGATAGCCCTTGCTGACTACGTAAAAATGAGCAATGGTAATCTTTGAACAATGTAAATGAATGACATACTATTTGAGCAGTGCTGCAATACATTCGTATATATTACTTCCAATGCTATGCATGTCCTGTTAGTCATTTCTACGTGCAAAACAAAGGAACAAACGTTACATTTTATAATTCATTATACTTTATTATTACTCATTTGTGCCATTTATGAACATATTGGTTCATTTTCATCACGTTTAGTTATGGCTGCATGAACTTGTGTGGGTTGTGCAGACGCGGTTATGCACAAAAAAGTTAACTCCGACTTGGGAAATCAGCAGATTTTAAAAGTAAATGAAATTCGAACCTTCGCCGAAAAACAAGGGTTATCGAATTATTCCCAAAATATCGAGTAAAAAGTATGAGCTTGTGAGAAAAAGTAATGCGTTGTATTATCTCTTTTGGCTATAATTTAAACAATATATCTTTAAAAAAGATGTGGATTAACCACAGATTTAGCTGCAAGCAAGTAAAATATAGGCTATCTGGAGTAACTACTTATTCTCTCGGATGTTTCCATGCCAAATAGTAATAACGGAAAGCGAGATAAATATCACAATGTAACGTAATGAAAGAAAGGATACTGATATAAAACTCCACAATCAAACTCGACTCTAATAACAGAAAACATCTGTTCCGGCACCTTGACAACCTGACCTGATGTGACATTTAATGACAAAAATTATTTAAATCATGAATAAAGTAATACAAATCATGAAATTATGAAACAACAAAAATTAATTGACGCTCCAGGGCGACTTCATGGTTCCAGCTGAGCGTTTGCTTTATCCGCTGCAGGAAAACCCGGTAAAACTTGCAGCACGACATCATCTGAAGATATTGATATGCCAATGTCCTCTCTTTCATGAAATAAAATGTAGGGTATCTCCAGAGGCTTCAGTAAATTCAAAACATCGGCATCGCTAGAACATTTAGTGACACGACTATCATCAAACTTAAACCTGATCGTTTCGTCTTTGACCGATGCATAATAATGACCAGATTCAGCGCCAGAACCACAGTGAACAATGACTGCATGAAGATAATAGTGGTCTGCTAGATTGAAGTGTTCATCTATTTCGAACCTTCGTAAGGTTTCGTGAGAGTTTGGTGCTTCCGTCAGGTTAAGTCATGTTTGAAGATGATCAGTGTTATTAGATTGACTGCTGCATCAGCTATACTTGTTTTCTTATAATAATCAGCCGTTAAAAGTTCAATTTCCAGATGATTTAACAATAAGCTTTACACGGACTAGTTATCAGTCATATCAGGAAACGCCGGTTGAAGTTCCGGAAAATCACATATATTTTTGCTACCTCTTGAACATTTACTGTGATGTAAACTAGCAGGGAACTTTCCGGCAAAGGATCTACAAACAAAAATTATCACACTATTCCAAAACTGGATCTAATTCCTTTGATTCTTAGTCATAAAAAAGTATTTTGTGCTGAAATTAATGTCTACAGAAACACTGTTTTGGCTTTCTACTTCCGATATAACTTGGGGCAATATTGTGCACTTAAGTGCTAAAATTGTTGACATATTTTCCCAACTTCATTTGAAGGAAAATTCAACAACATATACATTGACATTTTTTCCCAATTGTATGATGGCTCTTTCAAAGCAGCATGACGAAATATATTTAAAAACAACAAAGCTGTGAATTTTTAAAAATTGAGCTTCTTTGGCTTTTTTCACTGACGTTCATTTGTAATATTGAGGGTTGAAATTTTATACAGACGCTTTTCGTCCTACATAATATCATAGAAAAAATCGAGGTTATGCATCGGTCAATTGAAGTTTTCCTCAAAGTTTTTCGAAGTAAATTTTTTTTGTCAATTCGTTGATGCATAATCCCGATGGTTTCTATGACAGTATGTAGGAAGAGAAGCCTCCGTGCCAGATTTTATCATCCAATATTGAAAATGAACGTCTGTAGAACTTTTCAAAAGTTCAAAAAAAGCCGAATTTTTGAAAACTCATATCTCTGTTGTTTTTCAATATTTTTGGAGCTGCGGCCACTCATTTATTTTGTACTTCCCTCTTCTTTTGGGAAAAATGTATCAAAGAGAAGAAATTAACATTTCGGCAAATTCTCACGATTAATGAAAGTTTGACCTTGAAGTTGAAGGTCAAGGGTTCAAATTTCCAAGTCTTATAGTTTCGCTATAGTCTACAATTGTATAGTTTCTCTGTAGTCTACAATTCTACATCATTTCAGCTAGAAAATGCTGTTGAACCGAGTTCGATATTTTTGTTGAATTGAAGTATTCCTTTTTGAATTTATTTTCATATTAATTTCGTTTGGTGCGACGTCCGGCTTTGCACGGGGAACAACATTTCCCCGGCTTCACAAGCGGCAGCTCTGCCCCGCCTTCGCACTGATAGTATAAAAATATTTCAACCAAGTTCACACAAAACAATAATTAATTATACAAATGTAAACCTTCCTCCATTGGCCAAAGTTAAAGTGAAGAATGTATGGAGATCTGTTTGGTATTTTTTTAATAAACTACTTAATACATTAATCAGACATCTGTTTCAATAATGATTTACATGATAAAAACTAATATTATTCCGAATTTTGTGCTCTTCCGTCATAATTGTTTATTTTGACGTTCCACTTCATCACGTCTTTTTTCTGCAACAGCTGTCATTCACCAATTCATCATCAATTTTCCGTCACAGTTACATTTCTTTAAACAAACACAACCTCCTGGTTTGTGTAAAATAAAGATCTTACCCAACGTCGAAACCGTTCAATCTTCACAATATTTACAATATCGTGTTATCTTCTCAAAAGTAAACAATGTCTTGAATCGCGGAGGAGTTAATATAAATATTTAAATATAAATACATTATCTAGAAAATTATTCTAGGAATATATTGGGTAATATTTGCAAACTAATTCGCTAAACAATATGTGCACAACTGTTTGTATTGTAACAGTAGTAGTATCGAGATTGTTTACCATGTTTCTCAACTATTCGCTAACATCTTCAGGAGAACCGCCACCTCATATATATGCCACAATTATGAGATCCTTTTTCATATTTATCATTGATAGTAGGTACTCCTGAAAATATTAACCAGTCGTGCTAGAGAAACGTCGGTGAAACAATTGACCGTGGCTGAAAAAGATGCAGTTAATATAATAGAAAAATCTGAGAAAAATCTGAAAATCCATACAAACTTATAAAAACGCTATACAATACAATATTAAAGACTATATATATACTACATAATTCGTGTAAATAAAATTAAACATAGAAGAAAATATTAAGCATAAGCAAATTAGTCAAGACAATTTGGTCGTTTTTAAGATATTGTAAGCAAATTTTCTTGTTGTTTGACGTATGTAAGACATCCACATTACAATTTATAAACTCTTGACAGCAAATTATTGTCTTTGTTATTTTCAACATATATGCTGAAGTTATCATTGGTCGTGTTCCCAACTTTTAATTTGTAAGACCACAGGAATATTTATGCTAGGTTGGCCCAAATAAGTTAAAGTTTTTTAAATGTTTATCATTGTCGCTAAGAGTCAGTTAAATGTTCTTTTCTGGGTCTTATTTGGGTCAACTTAACATAAATATTTCCAAGTTTATAAATTGTCATGTGAATTACGTCCGATGTCGAAATAGAAAAACATTTAAAGCACATTATATTAAGATCGTTATATAAGTACCTAGCTATCTGGAAATTTAATCATAACATTGACAAGGTATGGTTTCCAAGAAACATCACTACATATTATAAAATTTCATTTGCCATGTCTCTCGGTACGAAGTGGGGGCGGTGGTACTGCCTTTAATGAGAAACGCCCAATTCCTGCGAGATATTGTGTAAATAATTAACTATATAATGTTTTTTTCTTTTAGGGAAAAGTTTACTTTATGGGATACTAACGGATTTTCGCGATTTTTTCTGTGATGATACTACGTGATAGTAGGAATTCAGAACACTTTTTTTGTCGGACTCAATTAGTTTTGGAGATATAGCCTGCCAAAGTTTGAATGATGTCATATTTTACCCTTTTTTAAGCAATAAACGATTACAGTTCACATATTTTTTATTTAACATATCTTTTTCCATATCATCGCACTTCTTTCTAACCCTTTTCATTCACTTATTGCCAAGTTTCCTGAAATTAGATTGAAATTCTATAAGTCAACCTAACCTAACCCCACCTAACCTTATTTTAGAATTTTAAAAAACTATATATCTAAACATCTAACCTGACCTTCAAATTCTAAAAGGAACGTATTTTCGAATATTTGCTTTTGTAAAAACTATCTTCCCTCAACATCTAACCTGACCTCCGAATTCTAAAAGGAACGTATTTTCGAAAAGTCAAACTTAATGCAATTTTAAAAAAGTGATTTGTGTGCACTTGACAAATTGTGGAATTTTCTTCTAATTTTAGCAATCTCGGCAATAGGTGATTGAAAAAGGGTAGAAAAAGGTGCGATGATATGGAAAATGTTGTGTTAAACACAAAAATATGTGAATTGCAATCGTTTATTGCTTTTAAAAGAAGGTAAAATATGACGTCATACAAACTTTGACAGGTTATATCTCGAAAACTAATTGAATACGACAAAAAATAAAGTGTTCTGAATTCCTACCATGATGTAGCATCATCCCTGAAAAAATCGCGAAAATCCGTGAGTATCCCATAAAGTATAATTTAGCCCTCTTTTATAGATCTACAAAAAGCCAGCGATGTCATATGTTAATCTTTTGAACATAACGAGATTTGAAATAAAGGTCACATATCATTGGAAAGCTGCATCAGTTGAGTACCTTAAGTATACACCTTAAAATTCAAATACACCGCAAAATGTTACCTATTTGGCTACAAAATAAATTGAAGCAGCCTCACAAACCAATGCGACACGCGTAATAAAGCAAGGTGCAATTGCTTCAGTTTTGTTTACATAGTAAAGGTTAAGGTCGTAATTTTATGTTGTGTCCAGTTGTGAACACATTTTCGTTTCCAATAAATTTTATCAAAGGTTATTACTATTAGTTACAAGCTATGGAGTAACTACGAGTTCAATAAGTAGGTATGGCTTCAATAAGTTGTTAGTACTTATATAGGTACACTTTGCTAGGGCATCAATCAATTGGGAATGTCATTGGTCGCTCATTTAACCTCATTTCAAAATTAATCCAAGAATCAGGAAAGATATTATTTTAATTTGCCCAAGAGTTGCAAAGAGGACGAGGTCCAGAATAATAATGAAACCCTACAGTTTCTTTGCTGAAATTATACTATGATTATTATGGTTGAAGCAAAACTTTGCCAAGGTGATATCAATTAAAATATCATCTCCATGTTGACCCTGTTTGAATCACAATAGCCGTATAGTTCATAAATTGAAATTGTAGTGTCTTGCACTAAGGTCAATAGTGATAGGAAGTGATAATAAGTGAAATGCAATTCAACAAATCACTCACCGAAGAATTCTTCCCAGGTGTCATCGCTGTATACAGATTCCACCATATTTAAGGCACGACAATCGTCGCAATCCACCAATAACGATCACATTTCACTGAACCAACACAAAATCTCTCATGAAACCGCTCAAAAGAAAAATGTAACGTGGTAAACACACAAATAACCCAACTTGACGGCGCCTCGCCTGCTCCGATGCACTATGCACTCCGCAGGCTACTTCTCTTGACAGCCGCTGTAGCCCGAATGCGGCGCGGCGTGCAGACAAAAACGTCGCGCATGACAGGACCGACAACTCATTTGGGACCCGTTGGGTACGGGTGAATTTCAAAATATCCACCCACAGATACCTCGACATTCAAAAATTCAGTTGACAAATGGTTTTTTTAAAATAGAATTAACTGATTTCAAAAGGAACCTTGGGGTTTTTAAGTAAAAATTCCACCTTTTTAAAAACCTCATGTTTGCTATTTGAAGTTATTAGATACTTGATATATATACAACAAAAATACTGTCTCTAAAAACGTTACCATCATCAGGAAATCACTGCAACTAAATCTTACAACCAATTAATAATAATAATAATAAATATGCTTTATTATCTTAAGCGCATCTTGTTGACAAAGCTTGAGCAGTAGGACAATTAATAAAACATATATAAATATAAGTAAAATCGCAAGTCATAAGTAGTAGATAATAAAGAAATTTCGTTCAACTAGTAAAATACGAATATAAGCTTAAGCATAAGGACAATTAAATATAACTATTCAATATAAATAAAAATCAAGTTAAAAAGATAATAAAAAAAATTGCGAATAAACTTAAAAAATAATTTTAATAAATAATAATTAGTTTTAATATAACTTTTCGTCTAAAATCCACACATGATATATGGTCATACCATAACATATACAATAAACATGCTAAAAGGTGTCTACAAAGTATTCTTGTAGACTGTTATAGGGCTTATCTACTAAAAATTTCTTTACAGCCTTTCTAAATCTGTCAAATTAATGGACCTTACATCGACTGGCAGAGGATTGTAAATTTTAGCACCATTGTAAAATATTGAATCCTTGACTGAGTTAGAGGTGGGAATTAGGAGCCTGAGGTTAAACTCCGTATTTCGAATTGAATAGGGTAAAGTCGCTACATTATATCTTGATTTTTGTTTATTCACTAAGCATACTGTCTCCAAGATGAGAAGTGCAATGACAGTTAATATTTTATTATTAATAAAGAGTTCTCTGCAAGACTCTCTTGGTTTTACCTTACAGAGGTATCTTACAGCTCTTTTCTGAATAATCAATATAGAAGACAAGAGGGTTGGACAACATGCTCCCCAAAAAGGTATCCCATATCGAATTTGGGAGTCAATTAATGCATAGTAGGCCGTTTCTGTAGTACTGAAATACAACTCTTGCTTTCATTTACTTACCTGGGCAAAATATCTCCTTCGATAATGGGGGTAAGCAAATGAAGGTACCTAATTAAATGAGTGTTAGTTGTTTGAACTATTGTGGACTGTTAGCGTTACACATGTGCCTTTATAATATAAATGGTGTTTAGAAACAATGCAGCAGATTAGTAAGTTACGGTAATTTTTTCAAAAATTATTTTTTAGCAATTGCTATTAATGTTTTTCGAAACTGAAAATATGGGAAGTAATATATTTTAAATATGTTTAAAATATATTTTTTCTGTTAACCAGCTATTGCACCCCTACGAGAGACAACCCTCAGAAGTCTAAACTTGTGCGAGCTAAGAACTAACGAGGTCTTACCTTCAAACGTGTGATTCCTGATACGTGTTGGACGATAGCAAATGAAAATCGAGCGTTCAGCCCAGGTAACACTAGATGTTTTATGGATATCCGTTTTATATCCATTTCAGGTCAAGGATATCCGATGGATATCCGTGAAGGACAAGCGTATGGATATCCGTCGAAGAATATCTTATGGATATCCATAGGATATATGAGAAGTAAATCCAATTTCATTAATCAAAATTTATACCTGAAATTGAATCTTGTAAATATAAAATATGTGAATAGAAATTTCAATACATTTCATACATTTTGATGATTATTTCACATTTGATTCACTGATATTAGTAATTAAAATGAATTGAAATCTGGGTATGACTTGCAATGAATGGATTTTTCAAACTCTTTTCAAGTTGGAAAATGCTACTTTTCTACCGATTATTCTTTCTCTAAACATTACTTTAATAAATTATTAGCAAGTGAAATGTCAATTTCACTTCCTATTTCCAACCTATACAAAGGATATGTGACATTTATAAAGAATGACAATATTGGGTTTTTCCACTTTCTCCTACCTTCTCAACAAATTAAAGTCGATTTCCTGTTGCTAATGGTTTTATGTATTTTGCAGCTGCACCAGAAAAAAATAGTCTCGCAACTAGTAACAAATAAGCTGAGGAAGCAATAAAAAATGGCTGAGAAGAGCCAAAGAACGCCATACTTCAGAAGCAAATGAAAAGTAAATATATTTTTATATATATATTTGCATTAGAGGTTGATTTCATTTTGTTTTTGTCATGAGTTACCAAATATGTTGAGCTTATTGTTGTTTTAAATTTATTTTAACAAATACAAGTTTTATTTAATAGGAGGCTTATTTTATTCTATGAAAATATCAAACAGACGTCCACTCTATGGATAACCATGACGGATATCCTATGGAAATCCAAGTCAGTACCATTCGAACATCCTATGGAAGTCCATAGGTTATCCGTTAGACATGAAACGGATATCTTATGGATATATCTTATGGATATCTTATGGATACATGGATATCCGAGACGGACATTCACTGTATATCCACTGGACATCCGTGTGTTTATTTGGAGCCTGCAGCTTGAACCACCAACTCCCACATCGAACGATTGACTGAGTGAACAAAGCACGCACGTCGAACCGCCCGGCTACCGACCGTCCATATGACTGATATGTTTATCATCAAGTTCCGTGCACTTGTGATCCACCAGATTACTGTTTTCCCGGAGAATGCGTCGTCGTAGGAGGAGATGTCAACGTTTTTACCTTCAGGTTTGCTTTTTTAGACCCTGGCGGGTTGAAACAGCGCTACCTGGTGTTGGATCACAAATTCATCGACTGACCTTGCTGTGAAAGCTACAGTGGAAGACAGAGGACAAATCTCGTTCGGCGGTCGATTTCAAAGCTTGGCTTCGCAATGAACTGCATTGGGGAGCCTCGTTCACTCTTGATATTAGGAGATTGAAACATCTGTCAATTCTATAGATGATATTCTAGAAAAAAAGTTCGCCTAAACAGCATTAATACTTTATAACCTTATTCATATTTCATATACTGCGTAATGTGTCTAAACCTTTATAGGTATGCAACAAAACATCACTTCTCCATCATGAACAGAAAATGTGGGAAACTTTCAGAAGAAGAAAAAAAGTTAATATTGATATTTGTTTTAAAACTCATTAATATAGGTAGTTTATTGCATTATTTTCGCTATAAAGGGTTTTACAAAAACCGCGACACGTTTTTCGCTATACAATACAATAGTATTGTATTGTATAGTATCGATCAGTTCTATTCACATTTGTTTTATTTGAAGTAGAGAGCCAAAAAGCTTTTCTATGAAATAATAATCTTCCTTTCCAATTTAAATGAAATTCTGATGTCATGAATTCTATCACACACTAAGGATATCTTATGGGGCGTTCCACAAGGATCAGTACTGGGTCCGATTCTTTTCCTTATTTATATAAATGACCTTGATACTCTCTCAATTCAAGGAATTTTTACGATCTTTGCAGATGACACCACGCTCCTTTGCCATTTAAAAAAATACCTTCTGATATGAAAGAAACTATCTCTAGTGATTTAGAAGTTGTAAAAAAATGGTGTGACGCAAACTATTCGTGCTTTAATATTAAAAAAACAAACCTACTCACCTTCAGCTGTAATATTAACAATTCATACTTGAATGTACAAATTCTTGAGAATGAAAACCAATCCCAATTTCTGGGAATCTTCATGGATAACAAATTAAAATTTTATCAACATATTTCAGCTTTGAATAAAAAAATTGGCATCAGAATGTTATACACTTCGAATAGTTTCAAACGGAGTTCATCCACAACAAAAATGGTATATCATTTCCTGATTGAGTACCACCTGAGATACGGTGTTGCCTCCTGTGGAATTTTGCAGTAAACAACTTTTCCATTCAATGTTTGTTTTGCAAAAGCGGTTAGATGTGGATGTGCGTGAGTCATGCAGACCATTATTTTTGAGAGAAAAAATTCTCACTGTTACTTATATTTTGATACTTGAAACTGTTTGTCTGATTTACAAAAAACATAATATGGTTGGAACTCCCGAACATATAATTTATATAACCCGGCAAGTAACAGAAAATAAAATACATCTTCCTGTTCCATAAACAAGCCAGACAAAGTATTCTTTAATTTATGAAAGTGAAAAGATGTATAATGACATACCTTACAAAATTATGAAGGAAAACAGCTAAACCAAAAAAGTTCACAAATCTTGTTAAAGATGCGCTTGCCACTAAACCGTGCTATACAATCTTGATGAATATTACAATGGAACTTTGCCGTGATTCAATATAGGTGTTTTTTGTTGTTTATATTGACAACTAGATATATATACTTTAAATTATATTTTATACTGGGGTACATCTTATTTTATTGCCATGACATGTGAACTTATGTTCAAATTGTGTATATTTGTTATTTACATTTTTTGTATAGTCCATGCAAACTATTTTATGTACAAACTTTGTTAAATTTTATTTTCTATTGTTATATTTTAGCTATCAGATATGTGAACTTA
Source organism: Leptinotarsa texana (assembly GCA_015342105.1). Taxonomy (NCBI): domain Eukaryota; kingdom Metazoa; phylum Arthropoda; class Insecta; order Coleoptera; family Chrysomelidae; genus Leptinotarsa; species Leptinotarsa texana. The sequence goes on from WOGN01000455.1 coordinate 23,185, forward strand.
ATTTTGCTCAGATTGTGTTTCTGGTTATTTGTGTTTTTTCAATTGTTTCTCTTCTTTCATTCTTTGAAGTGCCATATATGCTGGTTCACGAAGAACTATTTCCTTTTGTGTAATTCAGCATTCATGTGAAAATGGTTGTTTCGAAAGGTTATTTCTTCCAGATTGGATATGAAACAAACTTCTGTGTATGGTATAGGGGAGGGGTGGGCATAGTGGAACATCTATTTTTTCCACCCCTAAACTTTTTTGAAACATATTATAAATCCCTTCAACAACAAAAGTTGTCAAAGTGGCCACTTTAGGCCACTAGGTAGGGCAAGGTGGCCACTGCCTAAATGGATTTAGATAGTATGGAAAAATAAAACGCATTTAGTTTCAGAATTGTATTAGGGATTTGATCAAAAATAAGCATTACTGAAAGTATGTGAAACTATGAAATCACTGGTATTTACATAAATCACAAATAAACTCATCGTCCTCCTCTTCGGCTCCTGAGCAGGCTTCGTGAGCCCATTTGAGGCACCCAGAACATCTAATCCAGCCTTCGTCGTCCTTGGATATATTAATCTGCAAGTGAATTTCCGGCTTTGTTTCCTAACCAACTTCTGGATAGTATCTGCGTTGAAACCGTTATCATGACCTATCCGTGTAATTATAACAATTCAATAAAATATATAAAGGGTGAAAAACTTGTATAATGTAGTTTTCTCTTGTCCAGAGTATGATTTTATCTGATATGCATTTTGTTTAACCATTGTTTATGCACTTGTGATGCAATATTATTGCCTTTATTTTAACATCTCGACACGTAGTAATGAATATTACTGGATTTTTTCCCAATACCAAACCGTTATTTTAACACCTCGACATGTGTTTCGATCACCAAGTGATCATCTTCAAGAGGAATAATAATCTTCCTGGTAGTTATATACTGATCGATAGAGAATTTTGTACTATATTCATATCTTGTACTATACTATATTCACAATGAATATCTTAAGACGAATATATTATTTGGAACCAATTGAAAATCGAACTTGAATATGAAATTCGAATTTTGTATTGAAATTCGGTATGTAGGGTCTAAATCGATTAATAAGCAACTTTTCGGTATCAACGCGAAGCAAAATATCGAGAATTTGACTTTTTCACAGAAACACAGTACGCTGGGTTCAAGGCTGCCACTCGGGCTAAGTATTGCGGAAAGTGCTACCCACTATGCCTGTACCAAAAATGAAATACCTACCTAGGTAGGTATTTGCTTTCAAAAATTACTAAAAAACAGATGTGTCTTCATCTTAAGTGTGTCACACTGTGTAACTCACTCTTTCATCAGTTCAAATTGTTGATGCTATTACGACCTTCTAATTAGTTCATGTTAAAAGTTTCTTTAAAAAAATATTTGAGATCCACTACCTACTATATACTTGGTTTTGCAAACTATATGATATTATGTCTGAGACAGCTCTCATCATCCTCGGTAGTATAGTGGTCAGTATCCCCGCCTGTCACGCGGGAGACCGGGGTTCGATTCCCCGCCGTGGAGAATTTTTTTTT
>WOGN01000456.1:0-24740 GCA_015342105.1 Leptinotarsa texana
CGACTGGAATGTAACTATATTCCTATTGTCTTTAATCGGGACATCTAGATGTCAGTAAATAGGACAAGTGTATTTGTTCAGTGTCAGTAACTGGAACAAACGGTTTTTTTTCTGTAAAATTCATCAGGAATATAATGTTACTTTCTTATTGATTCATTCATTGAATAACCTAAATTAAAATTCTGAAGATTTAAGTGGTGAAAAATTTTCAAGAAACGCAATAATTATTCCAGATATATTATCTCTAAATCGAATTATAGTACTTAAGGTGTCAGTGATTGGGACGGTTACCTTAATACCCAAGCAAAAGGAATTGAAAATGATTTACAGACCAAAAAATACCTGTTCGCATTTGTATTTGATATTATTTTATTATATAAAACTCTCCAAATCTATCAATTCACTTCAAATCTATTTATTCACTCTCAAGAATATCAATTATGTTTACTTATACTCAGGTCACAATCAGACATCATACTGGTAAACGCCAGAGTTACTTAGCGGTTACGCGTTTCAGTTCTGACTGACAGAGAGTTTATTACCCAAAGTTATAATCTCAAACAATTATATATTGTACCATACCTGTCTACGGCAGTCGTAGAAAAAGTATAGTACGCACCTCAAGAATAAGGTTAATTAGGTCCACTCGCGAATAATCGCCCTCGGCTAACGCCTCGTGCTTACAATTTTTCGCTCGTGGGTAATTGGCTTCTTATCCTACTTGGTACGTAATATACCTTTATTTTCTTTTTCACTGAATCCTTGGGTAAATGGCACGGTTTTGGCGGGCCACTTATCAAACCAATACTTTCTAAATTATAAAACAACATTGTCAACAATTGCAGGAAACAAAATCTCATCGACAACATCCGCTACAACACATAATTTTCAAGACAATCCCATTGCATCAAGCAGACGTCCATCAAACATAATAAACACGACGCAAACATTCGTCCATTACCAGCCCTTACGTCTCAATCGCCTTTCGACAAACCATAGGAAACTAGAAGTGATTGAGGCGATGGGATATAAAGTGAGGACCGTTTTTCGGTAATGCGTCTGCGATATGTCCATAACACGGCATTGACAGGGTGAGTGGCCCCATTCGACCCCGGGGATGCGAGAAAGCGTACTTACAGCTCTTCCAGGTGGCCGTAACGGGCCAAAGATGTCTCGTTGATTGTGGTTATGTTGTTGCTGGTGAGGTCCCTGAAAATAAAAAGGAGAATAAGGTACTAGGGTGAAGTAAATGAGTGTGTAATCGTGATGAGTATTATGTTGGGGGTAATTTTATAACGCAATGGGGAGCACATTTAAAGATAATGAAAAGTAATACTGAAACTTCTTTCTTCAAGAAAGGCAATATACAAATACCTTAAAGGAGCAGTCAACTAGCTAACTTAAATATTACTGGAGTTTTTTCCCAACACCAAATTGTTTTCTAAAAAAAAACCTCGACACGTGTTTCGATCACCAAGCGATCATCTTCAAAGAGGAAGCTTAAAACTGCATCTTTCATAATTCAAAAAATTTATTGTCGAATTTATTGGACTGTCTGAATTATATTTTGAAGAAATCGAAACTATTCACAAAAGAAGTAACGACAGCACCCTAATTTAAAATTGTTGTCACTGGTATTTCCACTGGTAGTTATTTCCAATGAAACGCTAAAAAAACAAATGTGATAAATTCTTGGATCGTGAATTTGTCGCTTTATCAATATCTGTAATAAAAAAGAAAGGTCCGTATTTAAAAAAAAGTTGATGTTGGCTATGTTGACACGAAACCTTTTATGGAATATTAATTATTGCATCGTCATACTACACTTCTAATACAAAAACATTTTTTTTCATTTTATGGTATTTTCCTAAATAACAATTCCAACAGCATTTTTTGTCATTGTATTGTTCCCGATCACAGTTACTTATTTTCCCATATAATCGTCTTCGTATCTGTTACGGTTTAAAATATAGCAATGTTACCACATGCTAAAAGCAACGGCCTGTATATCAAGAAACCAAACGCACTATCTGCAAATCACTAGATTACATTTTACCGATTTTTTTTGTCTGTTGTGAAAGCGGATACTTTTGGTTTTAACTGTCAAGGAAAATATTATTTAATTCATTATCCTCTCAACGAAACGAAATTCAAGTCAGTTTCTAATTGAACCTAATATATGCATTTAGGTTTTGATGCATAAACAGATAGAGATAACCAACTGTTGATCATTAATTGAGTTTTTATATGGAAGTTGATGAAACATATTGAATAACGATAAGTCCTATCAGAATTTATCATCAGAAAGTTAGTAGGAAATGAAGAATTATCACATATCAAACCAAACAATTATTAAATCAACTCCTGCTCAATTGTTGGTCAAAATGATATCCCACTAAAATTTGGTAAAATACACAGAAAAAAGTAGGAAAACGTTTTTTCAAACGAACCATTCACGAAAACCGGGGTGAATTACTTTAGTCCCTTTGTAATAATTTCTCACTAGCATTGTGACCAGGGCAATGTATCAATTTATCAATCGCGAATGATCTCATTATATATAGACAGATTCATCTACGTTTTCCAAAAGTTTAAATGCAGGTTTCCCAGAAGAAATGTACAGCGATAATGGAAGGAATACGTTAAGGGAGCCAAAAGTGAACTTTTTGAATATCTTCAGAAACTCAATCATCTGGCAAATTATGAAATTTGGTTCAATTAAAGCCATGAAGTCGTTCTGGAATGCATTAAATAAGCACCAAACATGGGTGGAGCAGTCGAGAGAAAAAACATGAAATAAGTGTTTGAGGACTGACTGTATTTGTATTTGCTTAAATGAAAAACATCCCCAACTCCAGATCATTGATCCATGTAATAGTGATTAAGAAGTCCTCATTACAAAACAATTCCTCATTCGTATAACTGCTTTGATGTTATACCAATGAAAAAATATGTATATAGCGCTTTTAGAATCACACTTACCCCACTGTCAAAAGTTTGTACAGTATAATGTTTACAAATCATCAGAAACGTATATAGCAACTAGCGGTGTACCACAGGGATCTAATTGGGGTCCACTATTATTATTCTTCTTGTACAAAAATGACTCGTACTGTTGAAACAAAAGATCTGGGTATCGTTTCTCATGCACAGTTTACTTTCAACATACACATTAATATCATCCCAAATGCACGGGTTAAACGGGTTTATTGTAAGGGCTTGTAACTGTAAAAATTTGTCTGCTGACAACAATGATTTATTATTTTGTCCGACCTGAATTGGAATATGGAACTCTCACATGATACTCCATATATGGTCAATACATATCTACCGCCGAGAAGTAAGGTACAAAAGATATTTCTTAGCTATAGAATGATGACATGTTTAAAAATCTGTTTTTTCTTTAATGAGCTGTCGCCACTATACGAACGAAAACTCTCAAAAGTTGATAAACTTGTGCGAGCTAAGGACTAACGAGGACTTACCTTTGAACATGTGATTCCTAACACGGTGTGTCTCTGCACAAACTCTCCAACAATGAAATTGATTCCTGTGAGTTACTACCAATATATTCGTGGCAAAGCAATAATTTTGATTTAATGACTCTTTTATTTGTGAACTTCACAAACTAACCTCATGCTTGAAGCTTCAATATAGTTGAGGTTCATGAATTATAATAAACTTTGTGAGTATTGTGATATATTCTCTGGTACATAGTTGAGTTAAAAATAAATCCAGAGCCTGCATTCAAGGTAAATGTTGGGTTGACTATTGTTTTTACACACTTTACATTCATGTACCGTTGCTAGTTGTAAAACTGATTTTATTTCTCATCTAAAATTGCTCTGTAAATGATTGTAAGCAATAAATGCTTTATCCTCATTATCATGAAGAACTATTTTATTATAAAACAAATCGAATTAGGGAATACAATTAATCAAAGAGGGTTATATCTTTAGGAGTGACAAATTTTTTGAGAAAGAAAGTTTTTGGTTTTCTACTACTACATCTTGATACAAAAAAATGTGGGAATCTTCCAAAGAAAGAAGAGAGAAGTAATCAATTTTAAAATAAGTAACTCTATGTATGGATCTGTAGATCATGCAAAGAAGTAACTTTCAGACACAAACTGGAACAGCTACTTTCATATAAACATTGAATTACACGAATAAAAATTCTTTTGAAACAAATACTTTAATATGAACTCTGAATTATACATTTAATCACTTCGGAATGTTTAGGCGAATGAAGATTTTGCAGAAATCGATGCAATAATTTATTGTGAAACCCTTTAATAAATAACGATTCGACTATTCCTACTTGACTCAACAATTGCGTTTCGAGTAGTTGCCGATAAATACCGATATCAATGAATTAGAGTCAGCGAAACGTACTATAAATATCTCTCTTTGGGACATAATGCCAACAATGTGATAAAAACCATAAATTTTCCTAATGGCTATTTCACCAATTATTGTGAAATATGCTTATACTGGAACAGAACTCCATTCATTAAAAGTAATAGTGGACTTTATTTTCTTTATTGGACAGTAACGATCAGCGTAATGAGTCCTATTCGAATTCAGGTGTCGTAGAATAGAGGTATAGTTTCATTGATTGCAAGATATAATATTACCACCCACTTAACAATCTTGCATCATAAGTTTACAAAACTGTAATACGTGTATGACAGTGTCTTTAGACGTGTAATAATATGTATTTTAGTATAAGATAATTAAAATTTGGAACCGCTGGCGTAAAATGAATCAAGCGAGAAACATTTTTCTTCACCAGAACAAAAATGCTGTTTCACGGCACGCGTTTCACTAATCAAGTTAGCATTTTGCACAATTTGATCATGTTGTGTAGGCTTTCAAGTCCAGAGTCTATCAAGTCATTTCCTGTTTTCGGATTTCTTAGCAGTGGTCTGCAGTTCTGGCGGTTCATTTGTAATGCGGCAAACATAATCAAAGGGAATGTATAGTCGAAGTAAACGATATTGTGCACTCTTGAATTTGGCGGCAATCTCAACGACCAAAAAAAACAATACATAGAAATGAACCGGCAGTGAACTAGTTCACGTGGACTTTATACTAGTTCACGTGGACTGTATACTAGTCCACGTGGACTGTATATTTGGCGGTTCGTATTGAATAATTGAGAGTCATAAAATTGAATTTGAAGTCATGTTACGGTAACCAATAGAAATCTGGAAATGCGGGGATGGTTATCGCCATCATGTTCAGTTCAGGGAATGATCGCGATTTGAGTGTTGAAATCCGATATCGGTGCAGATATAATAATTACTAAAAATTTTTGTATATCCGTTTAAAATGTGGCGTCCTTGGACAAGTACTAATGGTAATAACGAGTGTGATAACAATGCAGACTTTTTCCAGGGGAGTTATTACATTAGTAATGGTGAACAAGGTGAAAAAAATACCAGTGAATAAGATTCGGATGCATTTGAATATTGAAATATAGAGAGTATGTTTCAATTTATATAAGAATCTACATATCAAGTTTGGTTTCGAGGAAAACAAACTATTACAAGCAACATCATATTTGACCAAAATGTCTTCCGCAATTATGCATAAAATAGTCAAAAACAAACCTTAACGCAAGACGCGATGTGATACAGGATTACCAACACCTTTAGATGTTTATCTAATATAATCATTGAAAAAACAATATACGACTGTTACAAAAGCAATGAGATTCCTACAATTGAAATCATGAGAAAGAAATTGAATAATTCCGGCCATAATGTGAGCTTCTGTAACAAAACTCTCAGATATAGAAACTAGAATTTAGAATTTAAATAATAAACAAACGTCAAGCAGTTATGGAAAGTAGAAGAATAGTGGAATTGAGTAAAAAATACTACCAAAGTTCGACTTCACATTCGGAATTCTGTTGAATTTTGAAACAAAAACTTGAATGTTCATTGGATTCTGATATTGACATCGAAATTTAGAGATATTTCATTCTTAAAAAATGTATATGAATAGGCTCATCCAGAATATATTAGGTCGTGTCAAAAGTTTTATCCGTTTTAATGTTATGTGTTTCTGTTACTCCATATCTCAATAAATATTCATTCTATGTGTCGTGGTATATACTGATCGGTAGAGATTCCCAAACACACAGTTACTGATTCAAATGGTGCTTATTTAGAATAGATTGAGTCATAAAAACGGACAAAACTTTTGAAATGATCTAATGATGTAGAAAGTCAAACCCGAGAGTTGGGCTACCTATCGGGCGCGTCCCCAGGTGGCGGATAGGGGAACGGACAGGGGACTGGAAGCCCTGTCCGGGAAGTCAATGTGGCCTTACGGACGGAATCAACGGACTCCTGGTCAGTGCCAGAAATAAGTAAGGTGAGGGGAACTAAAACTCCCCAAGAGCTTTTGCAAAACATGCCACCGTGGACCAGCCTACCCAATCCTGAGGCTGAACAGAAGTGCTCACCTAAATCTAAGACGGTGACTGGGGATGAACACAAATGTCCACCCTAATCTACCGCTTGGAATGGGGCTGAACATAGCAGATCACCTCATGATATAATACAGAGGCCAAGGCATAAGCGCATTTGCGGCGCCGAGGCCAAAAGGAAAAAGAGAGCGAAGGAGGCAGGAGTGGCAGCAACTATTAGTGCACCCTCCTCCTCCCACACTCCACCTCCAACAGCAAGGACACTTTCTGCTGCAGGAGCCAAGAGCTCCACCTTGAATAAAGGCAAGGAACCGGCTGCCCCTGCAGGAAAGCTCACTTGTGCACCTCCTTGGAGAGAACCCCAAGAAGGTTCAAGAAGCCGCGCAATGACAGTAATGTCGCTGCACCTCCCAAAACCTTCGCGGAGGCCACCGTGAGACACCTCAAAGTTGCCAAAAAAAGAGTGTGTTCGACGAGTCTCGGCCTAGATCTACCAATATGAAGAAGATATCACATAGTAATCTGTCCACCTTCCTGGAGAGGACACGATAGACGATGACCTAGGAGGACAACTTCTTGGGAGGATGTACACATGTGACCTGAGTGCTGTCAACTTTGTGATTCCTTGAAATTGTTGAGAGATGAGATAATAAAAAAGAAATGAAGTAATAAAAATACTGAAAATACCAATACCGGAATATTCCAACCAGTTAGTTGAAAAACTGAAATGATATAAAACGAAGTAAAAACAAACAATGAATATTGACTTCAAAATCTGATTCACATTGAGGCGAAAGTATTAAGATGGAAAATCAGAGAACAACTGGATCGAGAACTACTCCCAACGGCTTATATCAGCCATTATGAACGAAAGGCTCTGAATAACCTTCAAAGAACAAACACCACCAACATTTTAGAGGAATGCAACTTTTATAATACCGATATGAACGAGAATAAGATCAAAGATGTTCTTCAGAAAGAGCACGAAATTGCAGGATATCCCATTACACCGATAGATAGAAACATATATCATATCTTGAAGAAACATTAAGTGTTATTTCAGAATAGAAAAAATCATTGCCGGCACCGTACCACAGAATCCCCTCACCTACATTGGCTTCTCAATATTCATTTGAACCAATCGTCTGTTCTAGAGAATCAACCACCCACATCTTGGCCAGAATCCTTTATCCAATAATTCAACCACTTAAAAACAATAAAGAATATCATTTATAAAATTGATATTTTTCAAGCCATATTAGTTGAAATTTTTTGAAATCACAAATATTTCCTCTTTATTCACCCACTTTCGGTCACTAAAATATACAGTTGGTTTTATTTCATTTGATAGTAATTCTATCGATATCCAAAATGAAAGAGCGCAATAAACATTGAATTTTTAATAAAATAATCTATAGTATGTAGATGATGATGTTTCCATAAAAATAGCTTTTTCAATGTTTCAATTGTTGCTATTAGATGAAATTACCTAGTTACTGAATAATTGGGAAAGAAAGGTTTTGACTTTCTACTTTTTTGGACAAAAAATGTGGGACACTACCAAAGGAAGGAAGAAAGTAATCAATTTCAAAATAAACAATTTATATTTCCTATGCATGATCTACACTGTTATATAGATAGTTAATTTTAGAATTAATTGCTTTATTTTTTCTTTGGAAGTTCCCCACCTATTTTGTTCAAAAAAGTAGAAACCAAAACTTTTATTTCCCAAAAAGTCACCCAAAAATATACCTTTTCAATTCGCTTAAATAGTTTTTAGGTTTCGATAAGTGACTCATTGTTTCAGTTCTTAACAATAATAACGGGGATTATCTTAGAAAATACTATTATGCATACTTGGCAAAAAGGCTCCAATTATTATTATTTCCTTTGAGAGACCCAAATCGAACAAAACAAAATATTTGCCCTCTTTCATATACTTAAACGTATGATTAAAACTTGAAGATATGGTGGGCAGATAGTTTTATATTTGAAAAGAGACATGAAAATTTTTATGTTTTTACCACTTTCATTTGTAACTAACGTTACTGCAGTTTCATCCTATATGAACATTCTCAAACTTATACAATAAACTCTACATATTTCTACATACTATACAATATTTTGTTTTGATGTCGTTTGTTTTTATTATTCCTTCAAAGAACCCTGCACCTTCATGGAAAGGTATTCAACAATTCACACTGAATTCATAGGAGTGTTACACATGACATAAAAATGTAATACTTATTGATGTTTAGAGATAGACGGTATTTGTACTTTCTTAACAGGTACCGTGTTCAGATTATTATTAAAGAAAATTATAGTATACTCAAAAGCCCTAATTGGAATCACTGGTGTGAAATGAATGTATTAGAACAAGTTACCCAAATTTTTTCCCGACAAGTTTTAGTAAACTCCTAATGAACGTCACTTGGATGATACTACTGTGGAATACTAGTGTGAAAAAAGTGTACCTCAACGGATTTAAAATTTTCTTGCCTCATTGTATGTACACATAATACCTAAATGCTGCATATTCCATCATACTTAAAACGCGTAGCCTCCCCTTACGTCATACAACATTTCGATTACACCATATTCAAAACAACCCACTTGACCTTCTCACCCAATTGACAGCTTGGTGCGCTCTGATTGGCTGGTTGGCTTGTTGAAGTGCCGGTACATCTGTTATGTTCTATGGTATGTTTTGTCCGTTAACCAGCACCCCTACGAACGACAACCCTCAGAAATCTAAACGTGTGCGAGCTAAGGATTAACAAGGTCTTACCTTTTAACGTGTGATTCCTAATACGAGTTGGACCATAGCAAGTGAAAATCGATCGTTCCCCCTGGGACTTGAACCAACGACCAATACGGCGTTCAATTTGAGTGAATGAACAAAGCACCCACGTCGAACTGCCTGGCTACCGCCTGAAAAGATATCTTTACTTCGTCAAGCACCAATAAATTACCTGGTATATTGGAAAATGGTTCCGAAGATAATCTTAATGGCCTTTTATACAAAACACGAAAATAATCAGGCTAGTACTTCACCTCAGAGTACTCTCGAAAAAACTCATCAACTGAATCCGAAAAATTTGTATAGCTTTTTTATAGCGCCTGTTTACTTGTTATCGTTCTTATGACCTTAACAAATTATGTGCGAAAGAGTATGACAGACAAATGGCCTGTACTAACCAAAGAATGGATGTCATGAAATAATATGGAGAAACACAGTAAGTCTTTTGTAGGATACACTGAATTTTCGCAAATTCTAATGAAAGTGAAATTAAACAACAACAAATGAAAATGGTTGACTGGCTTCAGTATAGGATGATCAACATTCCTGCCGGCAAATAAACACTCCATGATGAAAAGGTGAACAAAGACTTTGTCCTTGTTTTCGATTATGAAGAAAATTAATTAGCATTTGGTTTTGCTCTTTATCTAGCAGGAACACAACTCTACAGAACGTCTCATGACATACAACAGATCAAAGTATATTTCTATCAACACTCTTGATAATAAAATTTCCTGGTGAAAATAGGTAATCATGTTAGCTGTGAACGTTTGGAGAGAAAGACGATCTGTGTCTGAGTCAATGCAATTTTCCTGGTTTATTTGGTTGTGATCTACAACTTTTCATGCCTGACGATTTGTCTACTACTGAGAACAACTTGAGCAATCCAATCATTACCTAATCGCCTTTGATAATTTCTTCCGCTGTAGTAGACGAAACACCAGACATGAAAAACCTGCATACGACGGCCAAAAAAACCGGAATATATCCTTGAATTAAAGGTGTTATTTTCGACATTAGACACCAGTTCTTTTTTTAAAATCCTCTGGTGGTATCTGGATTTGACACATTTTGTTGATCCACAAAAAACAAGTATTATTCGTGCATAGAGTTTAACGAAAAGAAAAAAAAATAAAAAATTTTTTAGTTTCTTGGTGTTTTCTTCATTTTCAATTTCATTACTATCCCTACAATTATGTTGCTTCAGAAAATATAATAATTTCTTCAAAGTTTCAAAAATATTATGGAGTGGTGGAGAAAGTAATGTGCAGGTTATTTTATGAAGTAAGTAAATATTTCTAAAATATATAAATTTATGATGGACATAATTTTCTTCGTCATTTATTGCATATATGATGAACGAGAGTCATTCGTTGTGAAGGAAAATCAATTCTTATCGACTTTTTTTGGTACTCTTGCCTTTCATAACCTGAAAAAATATAAAAATTATAATGAAGAACTTTTTACACGTGTAGAAAGGGCAAACTTTCTAGTTCACCGCAGCGAACATTTCACGAAAAAAAGTGTTTTATTCATCAGTATTTATCAGTCAGATACTTATCTCAAGATTTTGAAAGATGAAATTTGTTTCTGCCTTGAGAACTGAAGGAGTGTTTTCTTCGCTGATTCTTTTTACTTCTAAACTTCTTCGGAGTTTTGTAATGTGACATATGTCAATTTTGAAATATTGACATAATTGAAACATTCCATGTAGTACCAGTTTTCCTGTCATCTCTGTTCTCTGATATCAGTCTGTTATTATTTCGATACATCCATATTTTTCTTTAAGACGAGTAACTAAAAGTAATCCATTTCTAAGGAGCTGTTGGAAATACACTTCGCTGATTCTTGATGATGATGATATACGCTGATTCTTTAAGATTTCATCTCTTAGAGTGAGGTTCTCGCCTTGTTCCATTCAACTCGATGTTCACTGTCTTATTTCAAAATGTGTTTTGACAGGTACTTTTAATGATATCGAAGTTTCACCAATATAACTTTCACCACAAAAACAATTCATGTCATAAATGCAATCAGTTCATACCTTTTTTGGAGTATTTTTCTTATGTATGGAGCTCGGCCCCTAAGCATACCCTGAAGCTGCCGGATTCCATCAGGCCACCCGTCTGATGCACTTGCAATATTGACAGTCTGGAACATCGAAGAAAGGTTGGGGTTTTGTCGCTCTTCTATTGATATTTTCAAGTGTTCAAGTGATTTGGCACGTTTCGAGGTTCAACTCAGTACACCTTGAACTTCACTGTTCAAGAACACTTTCATTTGGAGAACTGTATATATGTAGAATAAACTTTCTGAGAACGTTTTTTCGAAAGGATTTATTATCACATGGATTCAATGTCAAATCCTATGTGAATCGCTACTTTCGCACAGGCACCGCTCTTAGACCGCCATAAGTAGTTTACTGTAGTACTTGTGTTTCATCCTCGAAAAAAATTGCTTTTATTCTGTATTGTTTTGTATGTGTGAGTATAGATGTCACTGTATTCGTCGATTTTTAAGAATTTCATCATATCTATTTCTAATTCATCTTATATTTTCAGATAGTCCTGGAATGTAAGGTAAGGTGCAACGTCTTCGTTGCACAGGTGCCTGTGCAGAAATAATTTCGTTTGGTCGATCCGACCAACCGGTTTCGGGGTAATTGCCCCATCATCAATATCGGGCATGGTCACCTCAGAACGGTGTGAACCGTCTGGGTAATCACGACCAAATGAAATTAATTCATTTGGAATGGAATAATGATTGAATACTGAAATAAAACTCAAAAATAATTTCACTAGTTTTTTTTAATGAAACTCTCTATATTTTCTTAAAAACTCGAAATTCTCTTGAACAATTCTTTCGGAAAATGCGGAGAGTCATATAAATAATGCTTTAAATATCCCGGAAAGCAAAATCTTTTTTTTTGTAAAAGAAAAACTTTTTCTATAAACTTGCGTTAGAAATATCACATTTTTTCTTTTTGCAAAAATATAGAGAAACACTGTTTAAGACACATTATTGAATATGTCTAAAACAGTGTTTTTCCCTATATTCATCAATTGATAAAAACTTGCGTTTCTTTGATCAGATCGTCTTTCTTGCATTAATTATGACAACTTATAAAGCGCTTGATATATATGCACACAAATCTTAATGTTTTGATAGCACTTTTCTGGTGGAATGTGAATATGGAAAGGAAATAATCTCATCTCATTTGAAAACATCTAAATTTGATAGGCTTTGCTTGCACCGAATATAAACGTAGCGTATATTGGTAATGCAAAAAAGCTAATACAGCGATATCCTACGAAACATTTCTTGATATTCATTCCTTATTAACAAATTTCTAATGGAAGTTCGGTGTAAAATACTACATATCTATATATCTTAATAACAATTAAAGTAAAAAGTTATGTACTTTTAAACGGCTCAAACTTATAAAGAGCTGGGTAAAAAAAGGTGTCTTTGTACTATAAGTAGTAAAAATATGGTGGTGATCTTTGGTGGATGGCACATTGGACGTTTCTAATGAATTAGACGCTGGATCACTTTGAAAATTCAATGGAAAGCATATTCTGACAGTCTCTACTGTAATATCGTCAATAATGCGGTGTTGCCACTTCCATCAGAAAGTAGAAGCAACTTTAAGTTTTCATATGGAATACCATGTATATATTATTATTGGAATATGAATTTGTTAATTATTTTTTGACAGTGTGATAAAATTGTCAGCAGGACATGTTGAAAGTTCAACGGCAGATATTCGAATCTACTTCAAATGAACCTCAAAAATTTATACGAATTTGGAACAATTTCAATGGATTTGGATCAACTTTGAAAGGATCCAGCAACTTGCATCGACCCGTAACTTCTGTAGAAAATTAGATTAATGTCTTGTCATATTTTCATGCAAATCTTTGAAACTGACTTTTGAACTAGGCAATGTTTATTACTCTATCATATGAAACTTCTAACCACAATTTCCTGATAGCTTCTGCGAACGTTTTAATTAAAACACTTTTCATACCAGAAGTGATAGTATTGATTTTTTTCATGTATGTAACTGTTTTCAAATATTCCAACAACCATCTCCTGTTTGATAAACATTGGAATATACTGTTCGAGACCAATTTGTTTTGAACTGTTAATAATTATCTCCAAATCCTTCAATATAATGTCAATATCATCTCCAATACATACATCATCCAGATATCAACAGTTGAATTCTGAATTCAGTTTTCTAGTTAGCTCTTGAATGGTCAGGCAGAAAAGTGCAGGTCCTAAAGGATCGCCTTGTTGGACACCTCTCTAAAATTCAATCAAATGTTGACCAAAACTCAAAAAACTTGGAAATCTGTAGCATTGATATATAAAAGGGTATAGGTCTGGCAAAGACCCTTGTCACCGTTATAACATCAAATTTCTGTCAATCATGTTGAATGCGTTTTTAAAATCCAACTTGACGAAAATTTTTGATAACGAATTTGGATGTTGATGGATATATCGGCGTGCTGCATGGGCAACCGCTTCTCATCCTCCAGGAGTACCGAAACCAAATTGAATGGGACGTAAATTGGACCCAAGGTTCTCTTCAATCCGAGAACAACCTAGTTTGGCCTCTAACCGGCGAAAGAAAGTACCGATTGCAATGGGACGTATTTCTCCGTCTTTTTTTGAGGGCACAGAGAGACACCGTAAAGTATTGGACAAATCTCTCGATTAACTCTCCCAGATGACAATAGATTTGTCACAGAAGTAGTATATCTCTAGAATTACCAGCACTATAACTGAGAAGGTCTTGTATGTGACTTGGACGAATGCCAAGATTCAGAGGCAAATTGAATGTTGCCATTGAGTTTCCTTTAGAAGGTTTAGATATTAGTAATTATGCAGCAGACAATGTGGCTCTTTGTCATTACAATCTATATGCACGTTCTAATCACAGTGGGCATTACACAGCATAATGCAGACACCCTCATAGTGGCACGTGGAATGAATACAACGATTCACACATGTCCCCAATTTCACCAAAATCGCTTGTGGAAACAAAGCAGCACTTTTGAGATGTTTTTTTTCCTTCTTTTTTTTAATAAGCTACATTCTGTTAATTGATTTGTATTTCATGATTATTCTGATTAAAGATAGTTTCCACTTATCAAATTCAATATTCAAGCCAAATTTGAGGTTTAAAAACCTCTACGCTTCCAATTTGATCCCTTAATGGTAATGCCTTACGATGTGAAAAAAATGAAGATAGCTCCAATTCAGAAGAAAGTAAATTGTTGAAAATTATCCCCTAAAAATAACTCCGGTTGCCATTGGTTGTCATAAATCAATTGTGACCAAGTCCGAGCCCAACTCGACTTCTGAAGAATTCTCAACCTAATTCAGGGTAGTTCGTTCGCCGTATATAAACGCGACTCATACAGAGATCGTAGAAGTCAAGTTTAGTGGACAGTGCGGTACAGAGCGATCTATAAAGGCGATAGATATTTGAATAATAGTTGAAGTTTGAGTTAAAGGGAAACAAAGTTGAGTTTGAATATTGTATAGTGTCATCAAATTAATATTGAACTTACGAGGAGAACGTAATAGTATTAACGAGAAGAGAATGCGAAACTATTTCTACCGGACTACCAAATACGACGAGGCGCGTCACGAAGGGGTTTTATATTAATATTCAATAACAAGTAATCCGGGCAATTTGTATTTCTAAGCATAGAACGGAAATGACAAGCCGTACCGATCCCGAGCAGCATCTCAAAGCAGCTGTCGGTTGTTTGTTAGTTGCTGCTTTTCGAAACCGATTCAATTACTGCCGGAGAAAAAGACCAAAAGCTGCTGCTCTTTTCACGGTATTATTATGATCGAGACGTCGCCGTCAGCATGGAGATTTCGTATTCATAATGCTGCGATAGGGAGATGAGGACGGCGAAAAGTACGGCAAAGAGCTTTTCGGATAAAATTAAAAAATACAGTCTCTCCCATATAGACGACCTTTCCATTGAGATCAGGGTGCGGGGATGAATGGAGAATCGTATTCATGTCATCGGCCATATCCTATCATGGTGAAACGAAGCATGGTTTGCCGTATAATTGTTGAATTTGTTGACGTTTTTTTTTAAATACACAAGCATTGCATATACTGCTCTGAGCATGGTTCCTAATATGCGAAGGTAGCAATTTTTATTGGATTTGAATCACAGTATATTATATTCATTTGTAAAAAATGCCTCGTCATATTCATTTCAAGACAACTCCGCACTTCAACTGAAAGGTGTCCTAGAAGTACAGTTCAAATTGTGTTAAGATGAACCTTAAAGCGATGGACCGTATTTTGCCTCGTATTTTTGACATATTTTGCTTCTCGCAGAAAAATTTATCTGAATCAGCTGCAACACATCATGAAAGTATCAGAATTAGAATTGAGACAAACCTCCAACTTTCCTTTGATGCCTCAGGATAACAAAATTGCTTGTGATCTTTGGGTCTGGAAGATTTCCTAGATTCAAAAAGAAATAAACAAAAAATTGTAACCTTTAGCGTCGAATAAAATAATTGCAAGTGGAACCGATGTGAACTTTTGACATTTCATGTATGATGATTCATTTAAAATACGTACAAAAATTCAGCTGATCGGAAATTTGGGTATTTTTTCATGACTGAGTATTTAAGCATTATTTCAAAGAACATTAATTAACAGCTGCGTGACATCCGGGTCCAGGAAATAATATAAATACAAAGATTGTTGAGTGTTTTGATATAAATAAAGACGGTATTAATCGGTCATAGCACTCAAGAAGGTGGCAAACCATAGACCGTGGTGATTTTGATAATTTTCTTGTAAACACAAGATCTAATAACTGAAACCAAAAATGTACGGCCCGCTTCTGATGATGGCTCCATGCATTTGTATTTCTTTCTTCTGGTAACCAATTGTTGCCCATCCTTACACTTGTCTGCACCATACTGATGATGGGTCAAAAGCCCGAAACACGTGTCTATGGTTTGTCACCTTTTTAGGTGCTATGTCCGAATAATAACTTCTTTATTTATATCAAGACACTCGATAATATTCGTATTTATTTTTAGTATTTTAATATTAACATATGTCATAAAAAGGATTTGACGCTTTATAACTTCTATTTATTATATGCGAGCGCTTTTGATAGCTGACTGTGCTGTCATATTCAAGGCTCTACTCAAACTAAACGTTACATCCTCTTGTTTGTTCTTTGATGGGGTCAGAACGCCTTATCGCAGGTACTTCAGGTACTGCAGGTGAATTTGCCTGTATTTGGGTTACATTAGGTAATATCCCTTGTGTTGTATTTTCCCTATGTTCACTGTTTCTAGGAATGTGTATTGTTTTGTGTGATAAATTGAATAAAAGGTCATGTTGTGTTTTCATTTGTATTTGTTCCTCGATAGGTGAATTATGACTGTTGACTTTATGGATGTTTGAGTTTCCCCAGATGTCCACACGACTTATTTTATGAGTTTTATGTTCTCTGGTGGGGGAAAGTTATGATTATTCTGTATGGCGTGTGTTGTGAGGTTTGATTTATATATTACTGGGTTTATGCATGCCTTTTTGTGCTTGTTGTGCCGATAAAAATCGTCTATGAACTTTACATTGAAGTCATAAGAATGTTTTACAAAAAACGAAAAAAATTAATATATCACTACAATTGTTGAAAAGAATGATAAAGTATTGTGTTAGAAAAAAAATATCTTGCGAAAATATAAAAAGTACCTCGTTTGGGAAAGTCGTTCAGGAAAGTGACACTACTACTACCACTTTGGAAAAATACAATCCCTAGGATATCGATGAACCTCTACACGTGAGACCTTACAGCAAAAAAAGCTTCTGTAGGATTACCATATATTATTACTCCAGCAGGGATAACTTTCAATTCGATAATGTTTTTTTCTCACTTTTCATTTTTATTCAGGTATATTCCATGCATATTTTTCAGAATAGCAGATTTATGTACCTTCTGATATATGTTCCTTATTATAGTTTGCATGAATTAATATTTCTTTCTCAAATTTCAGACTGCAAAAAGGCTTTTGGACACCACTGAGGATAGTAAATTGATAATTACTACTGATAAACCAGGACGTGTATTTTTAGGAAATAATATAGCATACTTAATAACTAAGAATAAATGGAGAGATGACAAAAATAAAAGGTATGCCACATTTTAAATGTGAAAGAAAAATACAACTGTAATAACTAGTTTGTAACAAAAATGTGAAAAATTATGGAATTATTAGTTTCAAAAGTTTTGATTTCAAAAGTTATCTTGCTAACTTCATAAGTATATAATCATAATTATTTTATATCATTTTCTTCACGTATTTATTTTCCAAATATCTGTGAGAGAATCAGAACATTCCATTTAACTGAATTAATAGGAAATCTTGAAATGAGAAAAATCGATAATTGGATTCTAAAAAAATTTACTACTTCCTTATACCAGGTAGACATGTTCAATGTTTCCATTTTTGTTTGATTTTACGTGGTTTGTCATCTTTAAAATGTTTTGTCCAAAATAAAAAATAGATCAATGATTTATATTTAGAATTTTGAAATCCTTCACCATTTTTGAACTTCCTAACTATGCCTGTCACTCCTTAATTTTTTTGACAAATCACTTTGTCAAAAAAAAAACATGTCAATGTATGTTGATATAACATGAAACTTTGTTAATTCAATTTTTGTTATATTTTTTGAATGAAAATTAAACAAGAAATAAGTATCTGACACTGTGAAATGAAATTGAATTGATACTCCCTGTATTATTTCCCTCCGCAAATGTATTGTATTTTTTCAAACAATTAAGTAAATTAAGTAATAATTTGAACATCCTGTTTAAAAAAACTGATAGATAGGTTTTTATTCATTACTCATTGCATACAGTAATTACTCATTATTTTGTTTGAGTTTCCGCTACAACTATTAGCATAATTTCAGTAAATTATTATTATGTGCTGAACGAATTTACTGATGATTTGGTGTTAATTGGTACAATTTTTTAAAATTACTGACAAAAGTTATAGACTTTTTTAACACAATATTGCACAATATTTTTATGTAATTCCGTGAAAAATTGAAGCAGAATCTAACAATATTATTTGGAAAATCGCTACAGATTTTAATGAAAAACTGTTATTATTGAGAGTTACTGGTAACACAAAGTTATAAAAGTTTTCAAAACAAAATATGTCGAATGGTAGAATAATTTAGTAAAAAAGTATGTACACAATGTTGTAGTAAATAATATTACAAATTGGAGTCGTCCCTATATGTGATATAATTTATAACAGATATTTTTAAAATTGTAAAAATTTTCGCAAATTTTATTTTCGTGGAGTTTCAAAAATCCACTAAGCTGTAGATAATTTTCCCAACACCAGAACAAAAAATTACGGTTTATCGACGCGCGTTTCTTTAACCTCAGGAGATCATAATGACTAAATTTTGCAACTATGTTAGTGTTTTTATATCCTAGTGGCCTAAATACAACCTGTTAGTAATACCATACTGCATCGGTTAGTATTATATAATTACTACCTGGTACTGATCCTATGCTAAACTACCTGATTTAATACCCCTAATTTGTTATGTATTTTCTCCATACTAGTGAGCACCTCCAATATTTATCGAATTATTATTTAGAATTATCACGTATGAGACTAAACAAAGGACTGTTAAAAAAAGGGCCTTTGTCGCTATTCATAGAACTCAGTTCGCACTTATCGATTTCCAAGTCGTCCACTGACAATATTGATGAATATCTGCATCAAAACTAGTACCATCCCAGATCTATGTAAATTATCTAAAGTTCGGCCAATTTATAAAAAAAGGGACAAATTTGATGTCGGTGATTATAGATCAATATCAATAATATGAAACTTCGGCAAAGTGTTTGAAATCCTTATCTATAGCAGGTTATATCCTCATTTGAGCAATGAAATTACACCACTTCAACGCGATTTTATCAAAGGTCGTCCGACAATCACCAACCTTTTCAATGTTATACTCAATATATTTCTGAAACCGTTGATAGGAAATCCCAAACTTATTACAGCTATCGAAAACCTACAGAAATCTTCAAAAGTAAACTAAACTTCTCTAAAGAGGTGGAATTCCTTGGTACTATCCTTGATAGGAAGCTAACATGGAACTCTCACCTACAGAGTAGACCAAAAAAAGCATATGTGGCTTATGAGCATTATCGGAGGACAGTGGGACGCGCATAGGGGGTCTTTCACCCCGTGTGTTCACTTGAATCTACACTGCGATAATTATATCAAATAAAGCGCTTACTGCGCAACCTCTGCTGCAGGCAACCAGTGATGCAATTGAACCCAGGTTTGTATACATTGATGGATGTAGCCGTTACTATGTGGTAGGAAATCATAATGAAGAAATTTTCTATGTTTTACCACTTTTTTAAAAGTGGTAAAACATAGGTTTTTACCACTTTTTTAAAAGTGGTAAAAACCTAGAAAGTTTCATTTCTCTTTTCCTCCCAGGTTTGTGTATGATAAACCCTACAAAATACAAATAAAACAGAACACTGGGTCAGATGCTACAAATGTAATAAGCATATATACAGACGGCTCGAAAACCAAAGAAGACTCAAGATGTGGAGTGTATTCCAGATCACTAAGACTAAGGATTCAGTGGGGAATGGGAAAAAATACTAGCGTGGTCCAAACAGAACTGGCTGGTATCTCAATCGCCGCAAAGAAATAACCAGGAAAGGGATTTCTGGCAAAAACATACGAATAGCCTTGAATAGACAATGTGCTACATCAGGGCTAGTACTAGAATGCCACCAAGATTTAGCCGATGCCTCGGTGAAAAATAACATTATTCTGAAGTGGGTTAAAGGGCACGACAGGAGTAAAGGTGATTGCATTGACGACTCTTCAGCCAAGAAAGCGATAGGACTGAGAATTATAGGTTCCAGTGGTACCCACAGCTTGATGACTTCGACAATTGCGGAACTACCTAAACTTCACACCCATGCTCAATCCCTTAAGAAATGGGATGGGATCAAAGGATGCAATCTGGCCAGGATCACCCTGGAAGACCCTGGGAAGCTGTCTCCGAAGAAATATCTGGCGATGACCAGGAATAATCTGCGCTTGACAGTAGGATTTCTAACTAGCCACTGTCAACTAAGGAAACACCTCCACAATATGGGGCTAGTGGACACACCTCTCTGCAGGATGTGTGAACAAGAAGATGAAACTGTCAGGCGTGTCCTATGCGAATGTCAGGAGTAATTGTCGATAAGAGAGTGTGTGTTCGGCGAATCTTCGCCTACACCTGCCGATATAAAGGAGATGTCTCCCAGAAACCTGCCTACCTTCCTGAAAAGGACAGGATGGACGATTATCTAGGAAGACAACTCCTTTTAAGGATGTACAATAGGCCACATGTGGCCTAAGTGCTGTGGGCCTAGACTCACTCTCCCTACTCTATAGATTCAGATACAGATTCTGCGGTCGAAATTGTACGTTTGTACCGCACTTTGAAGCCACTCTCTCTGCTGCAAACATAGCGTACGGATTAATTGCACGAATCTCCAGAGATTTCGACGAATCTCATCAGTTGTATACAGAGAATGTTGAATAAGTAAAACGTCGTTTCCTAAAACTTCTCTCCTATAGATCAGACATTATCTATCCACCGATTGGATTTCCCCATGATGCACTGTTAGCGAAACAAACTTAATAATTTAATTATTGACCCATATATTTCGCAAAAACTGAATTTCAATGTACCCAGACCAACCTTTAGAGTGGTTAATCCTTTTTATCTGTCAACACCACGTACAAATTTTCTGAAACGTTCACCTCTGCATAACATGTGTATCAAATGCAATTCTGCAAGTTGTTAGCTCGACATTTTTTACTGTTTCATCTCTGTGATTAGGTCTTTTTACTTCAAGTAATTCTATATGCACTGTTATTATCTTATACCTTATTGTAATTGTATTGTATTGTGATTTGACTGTTCTGTAGTTGGGTGTAACATGTAGAATAGTGTATACATAAATAAATAAATAAATGTTTTCGAGGGCATCCAGAAACCTGTAGTCATGTACCGCTCTGAAAAATTTTCAACAACGACCACATATTTTGAAAATAAATCTTGGAATTTCATTCATGAACACAATGAAAAATTGCAATTTTTTATTTTATTCACATGTTACTCTACTGTAGAAAACTCATTAAAAGTCGTATGTCGACCTGAGAAACAGGAGAAGAGAATTCGTTATGAAAAGTTATAAACCCTTCGGGCTAAAAATACGTAGCATTATTTGGTAACGCCGAACATTTTCAGATCTCTATTGTTTCGAATATACACTCTTTAGAGAAATCCTAAAACATTTCGCCCCAGAGTTGTGTTTTTAAAAATTCATTCGATATAAAAGCTTTCAGGTACGTATCGAATAAGGATTTAGTGAAAATATATCTCAAAAACGGATGGCAGCATGTTAGTATATACAGTTATGTTTTCTTTTATAATGTACTGCACATTACGTTGTTTTGAAAAGCTCGAATAATGACAAAATAAAATAAAAATATTGAACTTTTCTTTGGATTATACATTCATTATTCAATTTTGTTGGATATTAACATATACTGACGGCATTTGCAGAAACAACACTGACAAAAAACACGATTCGATATATTTGTAAATCATGTGAATCTTATCTTTGCCCCTAGGATTGGACATACTAGAAATCATGCAAATGAGAAAATTAAAACTGGGTTGCTGTTTTATAACTGTCAATTCTCTCATTTTGTTGCAATTATCAGAAATTCCTTATTAATTACCTAATATACTAGTTTACAGCCAACTTACGACTGTAAGTTGGTAGGTTTTTTTATAGAGATAAATTTATACATGTGATAAGAGGCGCTTCTTATAAATGAATTGAGGAAAGAGGTGGATGCCAAAAATAAATATTTCTATCTGAAGGCTCAATTAAGTTGACTCAAACAAAAGTCCTATGTCAAGGAGGCTTCCGACGTTTCAAGACGGAAAAGTTTGATACGGTACTCTCCGTAAATAACTGAATTTTTTTATTATTTTTCAAAGACGACATTCCCCCAAGTCTACGAATTCGAGGACTTTCAAGGTTGCTACACTATACAAAAGTTTTTCTTTGTTGTTTTGATTTTCTGTGACGTGAACAGCTGTTTGGCAAACCAATTGTCAGACTTTGCTTTCTTTAGGGTGAGAAACCCACAAAGATATAATTTTTAGATAAAATTGTGCCCAGATTCGGAAATCCTCAACTTTTGTTTTCCCATTTAACTGAAAAATCGTTAAATGTAGTTTACAAAACAGGCCTGTTCCTTATTTCAATACTCTCGGCTTGGATAATTCTTCGAGTTTATAATTTTTCTGTTTGTAATTTTTGCAACTACGTTTAACAAGCCCTAAAATTCAAATCAACGGTTTAATGACGTTGGTTGTTTAGTAATTTCAATATCGAACTTGACTTTTGGATAGAAGTGTTAGTAGGCTTTGTTTTTTACCCTATCACTCCCTTCATGTTGAAGAAATATCAACTGGATCCCATAGCTTGCTATTAAAAAATACAAGAATAAGACTAATAAAGAATTTTTGGATATTCAGATATCCGGATTCGAACTCACGACTCGCCCCTTTCCAGGTGAGATCCAGGCAGTCGTCAATTTAGAAAAAACTTAAATTTCTCCTGTTTTACGCCATATATTGTACTAAACTACTTATCTGGTCAGCAAAACCGAATATGAGACACATATTTCTTAAAACGCTTCATTATAGTTCGCTTATTTTTTTAAGGACGAAACACAAGCACTACAGGAAAATAGTTAAATATCTTATAGCGGTTCATGTGCAGATTAAATTCATTTGGAAAAACGTTCCCAGAATGTTTATTCTACATAAACGTTGTTCTCCAAATGAAAAAGTTCTTGGCCAGTGAAGTTCGAGGTGAAATGGGTTGAACTTCGAAAAGATGAGCAGCCACAGTCCTTCGCGTATTTCTGATATGTATCGCTCTTGGTATAATCAAATATGCCAAATCACTCAAACACTACACGGAAAAAAAAAGATTTTTTTACTTCAAAGAAATTTATTTAGTCTAATTTATTTCATCACTTTGAATAAATGTCATTCATTCCAAACGACGTATGTATTGTATCGATTAGATGATAATTTTGCGAAGACAAAATCAAATTCTCATTTTAATTTCTCTAATATTTCAATTAAAAGGTCTTTTACTTAGCCAAATGAATTGTGGATCATTTCAAGAATAACATTTATCGAGTTCTCAAAATAATTCGGTTGAGCCAAACAATATAATTTCATCAAATCAAAAGTATATCCTTTGAATGACAACTTTCCAATACAGTTTAGCACTATGGGGTACTGTTTTGAAACTAATCTATAATTGAATCAGCTGAATATTCATTTTCACTTCACCAATAGGTACATATCAAATCAAATACAAATCAAACACATTTAAATAATTTTGGAAATAATTTCAAGCCTATAGATAATTTCATTTAAATATTTTTATTATTTGATTGAATACAATAACCAAATTCAAACTTTATTTCATTTGGTTCATCATTATTCATACTTATTTTGAACTTTCGAAATGCTTTACTGTATCAGCAAGATACTCACAATGAGGTATACACATTGTTCGTTCAACTACTATTCATTATTTGTTCAACAAAATAATTACTTCAGTGGAAATCTTCCCATTATCAAAACAAGCAAAGTTCTCCATCATCCTGCAGATATATTCATATTCAACATAACTTTTACTCAAATAGAAAATACATTTGATTATTTCAATCAGATCCACTATTTCACCAATCTTTAAAATTTTGTTTGTTTAATAGAATATTCGAATTACTCTAAATCATTCTCGCTATCAATTAGACAAAATATCACTTGAATTCAATTCTTCTTTGAATTGAAATAACTAATGGATGTGATTGTTTCAATCAAATATTTGTTTGATACAATGAATATATGCTTGAAGCAATAGTTGGGAGTCAAAAATTCATTTTTCTTGCATCAACAAAATATTTTGTCGTGCATATATGACACTTTTATTTTTTTGAATGAAGTGAAAAAACAAATTGAACAAATTGAAAAAATTAAAGAGGTTTCAAACCAAGTTATGTCACGACGTTTCGATTGGTAGTATCCACAATTGTCTTCGGGTGATAACTGGACTTATTTCTCCGAGATCTGACTAATTATATGGTCGCTCGAGTGCTTTCACCTATCCCCCTTTCACTTCTTCCGCTTCATTGGTTTTTAGCGGGAGATGAACGTTTGGCGGGAATTGGTAGTTTTCCCTTGATTAGAGGTTTCCATATGTATCTCTACGCTAGCTTGACTAAATGCATTGTTGGACAAAATATACGCGGCCTCTTTGAATTTTCTTCTAAACCAGTGTTC
>WOGN01000457.1:0-24732 GCA_015342105.1 Leptinotarsa texana
ACATAAAATGTGTGACACCCGGTATATATATATATATATATATATATATATATATATATGTTAGTTTTTTGCTGATACTTCGCCGATTCATGAATAAGCCGATTTATTATTAGTAAATCATTATAAAATTCTTATTTCGATAAATATCAAATAATCTAAAGAAATAATTCATTCAGGCCAGTGTCAACTCCCTACACTGTAGGTTAATGAACTGACACCTATCAAAAACAACTACTCCCCTGACTAATACCACGAAGAGTATCCGACAGGTGTCAGTGCAGGATTCTTCACTGAAATTATTTCTGCATATGCTGTTGGCGATAAAACTGTCGTAAAATATTTTCAATTATTGGAACACATTTGCAGACTTGCATAACAAATTATACATCAATGAAATTAGAATGAGATGAACTGTTTTCTGTATAAAAGAACATTATGACATCTATAGTAGAAAAAAAGTTGATGATGATTGCCAGAGACGAAACATCGGATACTAAATCTGAACATAAAAACGTGTAGCTGAACAGAGGTATTGATGAAAATATGTTTTTGGTTTTGAGCTATATTGTCAAATAACACTAGAAAAAAATAAAAATGAAAATTCCGATTTTCAGTTTTTTCCGTATATTTTCGGAAATACTCGGAACTTTCAAAACAGTAATTTGTTAAGCACAGAAAAAAACGCAACTTTGCCCCAATATGAGCTTCGACGTATCTTTTATAGTTTGGAAGATCCCAATAGTAGGGGTCGAATTTGAATTACCTGTATAACATATAGTTTCAGTAATTTATTACATATCCTGTATGCAATGACTTTATGTGAACTGTACCATATTTCAATCAGCGTGAATTAAGTTGGAGTGCGAATTATTGTTGATAATGAAATTCTTACTTCCTACCGTCATAGTGGTAAGCGATAATAAACCGCATTTCCTTTTCCTTATTAAAAATATCCAAAAAGAATCAGTTCCCTCTTGAGCAGATACGTGTGTGAAGATGTGTAGAACGGGCAGTTATGCGATTTCTGATTCAAAAAGAAATAACTCTTCTCTTAAGACTTTCGTGTGTACCTTCTTGGTGTTTTTAGCTTTGTTGTTATTAATATATCTATTGATGTTTGCACTGAAAGGACATTCTACAGTGGACAAGAAAAAGTACACGGCAGGAGGAACATTTGTAAGTAATTTTTTAGTGATTTAATGTGTGTCCCACTTTTGGCCGAAAATCCAGTTTTTCACAATAAATAATAATCTTTCCATATTATTTTTTCGATTATTTGAAAAATGCTTTATTATATCGTGAATGTTTCAAAAGAGAAACACTTTATAAATGGAACCAGTAAAGATAAAATTTCAAATTCTATTAGTCTACGATCATTTTATCATGTAGAACAACTGAAAATTCCGAATAAATTGGCTCAAAAAATAGAGCTTCTTTGATTCGACAGAAGATATACTTCAAGTTTGGTGGAGAAACCACAAAACTCTTGAATTTGCATGAGAAATTCAATGAGAAATGATTTAATAATCACACTACAATCGAATAACAATGCTGATTTTTTTGCTATTGAATTCGTTAACATGTTTTGAAAGATTTTTCATAAAAACTATGTATTTCAAAATTTCTGGACTTAGCAATAGTCAAAAACTACGAAATTTCTATTTTTATTTTGTTCCTCAACGCAAATTGGATTTATCACTATATATTATGAAATAGAACCACCTTCTCCTCAGGCGGCGTCTGTGTGAACGCAATAATAGTAGGTAGATATTTATTCTTCATGAGATCTATACTCAAATATAATTGCTACTCTATATTAAATAAACCTATTGGAGTGGTCAGAAAAATGCCGTAATCAGACAAGGTTGTTTTGAAAGTAATAGAGATAAAACATCAGTTTTAAATTCGAAATAAAAAAATTTGTCTAAGCTTTAAAAGGTTGTTCTACTGAAGAAATTTCAAATTGTTTCAGAAATTCATAGATTAATTTATTTCTAATGGCTATATTGAAGAAAAAAGTAATACAAATCATGAAATTATGAAACAGCAACAAACATTAATTGACGCTTCGTGGCGAATTCTTTGATTCCAGTGGCGCATTTGCTTTTTCAGCTGCAGGAAAACCCAGAAAAACCTGCAGCACCAGATCGTCTGAAGATCTTGATCTACCAATGTCCTCTCTTTCATAAAACAAAATGTAGGGTGTCTCCAGAGGCTCCAATAGATTCAAGACATCGCTAGAACACTTAGTGACACGACTATCGTTAAACTAAAACCAGTCCGATTCGTCTTTGACCAATGTGTTTTAATGAGCAAATTCAATGCCAGAACCATAGTGAACAATGACTGCACGAATATTATAATAGTGGTCTTCTAGATTGAAGTGTTCATCTATTTCGAACCTTCGTAAGAGTTTGGTGCTTCCGTCAGTGTTATTATTAGATTGTCTGGTGCCTCAGCTATATTTGTTTTCTTACTTTGGCGCATGTTTGGCAATGGATACAGTTATCATCACCCGTTAAAAGGTCTATTTTCAGATGTTATATCAATAAGCTTTGCACGGACTGGTTATCAGTCATATTAGGAAACGCTAGTTGGAATCCCAGAAAATCACATACGTTTTTGCTACTTCTTGAACATATACTACAAAGTAAACGAAGGAGGATTTTCCTAGCAAAAGATCTGCAAACACAAGACAAGTTAGACTGTAAGGAATCATTCAATCCAGAGCAGTCAGGAATATTGATTCTGCTATTTATTTGCTCACGAAGAGTTTTCAACAAGAACCCCAAGAATTCGGAACAATCCTCTTGTTCTAACGAGTATTTAGTGGACTTCAAATATTTTAGGAAATCGGTTGGTGGGAAAGATGATACATTCTCATGAAACTGCAAATGCATGAACAATTGCTTGAGTTTGGTGAATAAGTGGGAAACACTCTCTTTCTCGTTCCTCGTTGAAACCTTGTTCTTGAATTTTTATGTAGAATGTCACTGAACATATTGTCACATCTGAAACCCATATATTATGGTTCATGTTGGGCGATTTCTAAACGTGATAATGGTTGATTTTGAGTTTTTTGCCTTCTGTCACGTGAATGAATATTTAAATTTGTCCACAAAATATTCTCTTTTCTTCATGTACAATTATGAAATGAAAAGAGTAAAAATCTCAGATTTTTTGAATAACTATCTGCAAAATGTTCTTGGTGCTCCGTTTTATGTTACTCTGATTGGTTTTTCCTGGGCACTGGACGCTTTTTGATGGTATGAAAAAGCCCCCAAAAAATCAATATTTCTATACCCATTGTATCACACTACGTACACAAGGACATAGTATAAGTGTATTCTAAAATCCTGTTTCTTCAATATTTCCAGATATAAAACAATGGGCAGGTACTTAATTTTCAAGATATCCAGTTGACATAAGCTTTCCAAACTGAGCTTATGGTCTAAATTTATTCCTAAAAATTTTACGGTTTCGATACTTTCGATGTTTTTTCATTAGCATGTAAATATGAATAATAACCAGGTTTCACTTTGCATTAAGTAGGTTTTTTCATTACAATATTTAAGGAATCCACTGCTAGTATTATTGGTTTTCACAAGTTAGTCGAGTTGATTATCTGATATTATAATAATAGCGTACTCTATAATTCGATGTGATAATTTGCAAATATAATCGATAGTTTATTGTTTAACGTTCAAAATGTCCATATAGGACGAAACAGCAGTTTACAAATAAAAGTGGTAAAAAACATAAATTTTTTTTCTCCTTTCACCATGATCTCCTACCACGTAGTAACGGCTACATCTATCAATTTATAATCGATATCATTGCCAAAAATGATGAATAACAGAATTATTCCTGTGATACTTACATTTGTTTGCAGGGAATTGATTTATCTTGATCAATTTTCAATACTTGTGTATGGTTACTTGATTAGGAGTCTTATCCATTTGTGTTGTTCAAAACAATCTGTTCCTTTAACCAGTTGTCGTCCTCCTACGAACGACAACTCTCAAAACCCGAAACTTCTACGAGCTAGGGACTAACGAATAACGGGTTGGACGATAGGAAGTGAAAATCAATCGTCCGGCCTTGCGGATCAAACCACCGGTTCGCATAGCTGTCGATTGACTGAGTGGAGCAACCCACCAATTTGAATTTGAGAAGAGAGAGATTGTGATTCACACTATCGAATGCAAGACTAGGTGTTTTAATTGTCATTGAGGGAGTTATCAACAACAACCAATCTTCAACTGCTATATTTTTTTTCCCGAAAACTATTCTAAATTGACTGTAAACTGTTAAGATGTATAAACGTTCATTTTTATATACAGAAAATCCTTTGGATTACTTTATGTCTTATATTGAAAGTTTTCCAATGATGTCATCAGTAATTTCAAATGGTTATCAAGTAGTTTTATTGATGATGGAAAGTATTCCTCCAGGAATTGTTTGAATAAATAAAATTCTATATGTGATTTTTCTATTTCATGATGATTAACTCAAAAACTACCGAGTGATTCAACAAAAAGGTTTACGTGTATAATCCATCGATAATGTGGCAATTGGAAAGTCATTAAGATGGATACGACATTTTTTCTTGTCAAATGAATACATTATTAATTTCTTCAAGCATTTTGTACACATTATAAATGCTCTTTAAATCATTCAATTCTCAGGAATTTTTGAAACATTCAAACTGTCACGCAAAAAATAAATTCACGCGGCATACCAAACCGATGCGAAACGCGTGATGAAGAAAGCTTGTAATTGCGTTGATTTTTTCACATAGTGAATCATTTTGGTGGCTAAATGGAATATGAAACCTAAGATTGAATAATTTGTAATTTCGACAGACAATTTTTTCATTGTTTAGGACTCGCTGAGCAACAATGAAAAAAGTACTACTACAATCCGATCGAAGTTCATCAGACCAATTAAAGAGATTGTGTTGACCACAGAATCTATAACACAGCCAATGACATACTCTTCTGCAACTACCTTTTCTCGTAAGTAAGAGGAAACTTTCCGTTTATATAAAACATAATGACTATCTTCCCAATGCATAGTAAACTTTTGTTTAATAATATTACATTCATTTCAGCTACAACTCAAGAAATACTTTCTGACAAAGATATAAATAACTCCAAGTTTTCAGAATCTACAACAAATATTATGATAGAAACTTCTCGAATTGATACTACTGAAAAATCAGGTAAAAAATTTCTCTAATAAGGTATACATTTTTATACATGTTAAATAAATAGAATGATACAAAACCCCTACTGAATCACTTTTATTAATAAAGGTCAAAGGAACTCTGTGTGGTATTATCAAAATACGAGTATAAATCACACAAACGTTTTTAATAATGCAACTGCCTTCAAAAGTAGTTGAGATACTTTTATTCTACTAATATGTGATCAATTTTCAGCAAAACCAAATTATAAGTTTTATGAAAATAAATTTGTTCGAATGAAACCTCAACTGAAAATTTTTTGAAATTGCCCCATATTTTCTCATCCCCATAGGGGTGATCGTGTGGTACTTCATCAAGGAATTTTTTCGTTTTTCATTTACGAGTGAATTTTTGCGACATTGGTAAATTCCATATCGAGGTACCTATTCGATGTCAATATTTTATCAAACGTTCGTTTTCCTCATCCAAAATGACCAAATAATAACCTTCGACCTCCATCTCATTACCTCATCAGCCGATATGCTGATCTGTCCTTTATATTATCGGAGTTTTCCAAGGTCATCAATCGGGACCCCTGACAATTCTCTATCGCACCTTTTGGGGGTTTGCAGAAGTGGTTGTGAGAGTTTTGATCTTCAGGTATCTGAAAAATAAAACCAAAGGAAAGTGATCTATAGGTAGATTCCACCAAACCACTTTTCCGAACTAACACCAGGACAAATGTTCATAAATAAATGAGTTTATTATTTTATGATCTCGAGTTTTTTTTCAACTGAATGAGTTTATTATTTCATGATCTTAAGCCTGTTTTTTTAGTCGCTACCTGTGCTATTCCCCAGTACCGTAGTTAGACATTGCTTCAGAGGTAGCTCTGGAATTTGACTCAGAGGGGAAACCTTTATGGTGCCGTTCAAAATTCTTTTCACTGGAGACTCCCAGGCTGGTGGTTGCAAATCCTGTATATTACGGTAAATCCTCCTCTTCTCTCGCCTGTACCAAACTTATCATATCCTCTCTCTGTTTTTTTGATTTCTCTGATGTCTCTTATGGTTTTATATGCTACTCTTCATCATTTTTGTTGCATCAAAGATAGTTTCAATGCTTCTCTGATATTCTAGTCGATTTCCTTCTCTGAAAGTTACTTCTTTGCATGATCTACACATCCATGTATAGAGTTACTTATTTCAAAATTGATCACTTCCCTCTTCTCTTTGGAAGATTCCTTCATCCTTTTTTTGTAACAAGATGGAGTAGTAGAAAGCCAAAAACTTTCTTTCCCAAAAATGAATCACTTCTAAAAATATAACCCCTTGAATTAAAAAAAGGGTGTTTTACGCATCATCCATGTTTTGACAGTATGGGCACTTGCCAGAATCTGTTTCCGGCGTTCCAATAGATATTTTTTCAAACATCCATGCCCTGAGAGAGCCTGTGTCATGAAATAATCTGTTTCGCTATATTTTCTACTCAACCACTCCTGGATGTTCGGAATAAGACGTATAGTCCCGTATCCACATACTACATCATCCCATTCAGTTTGCCATCTCGTTATCCTATTTTCTCTAGCAAGTTGTTTCGATATACCATGACATGTTTTCGTTTTTTCTATTTTATTAACAGTTTTATCAGGAGAAACCCTGCTATGACGGCAACGCCATCTGTCGATATGGTTCAGTACGCACTTTGAGTGAACTACACACGCATAAAGCTTCCTCTTCGATGCTCTAGCTAGAGCGCCCCACGTTTCTTAAGAGAGAGGAAATGGTGCTCATCATCTTTTCTGCTTCTTCAGCGGTCTTATTGATGTGTTCCGCAAAAGTAAGCTTTGTGTCTACCCATATTCCCAGATATTTCACAGCCCTGCTTGGTGTTTACAAAGTGTTTTCAACATCGAAGTAGATGTTGTCAATAGAACAGCTTCAGTTTTCTGAGGAGGTTATTCTATGATCTCAAGGTTATTGAATACAAGTTCATCTAGAAACTAAAAACTGAGGACCGAACTAAGAAATAGTATACTACAGTTTAATGTCAGACGATGTCTCGAAATTGACCATTCCAAATACATCTCTATTTTCTATTATCGAACCCCAATTTTAAATTTGGTAAAATCTAGGTATCATATAGGAATGAACTTAGCTATCATGTAGAAATGAACCTTCGTTTAAGAACTGAAATTGCTCAGATTCCATTTCAAATTGATTTTGATTGTAATGGTTTTTTAAATCAATTATTGAAATGAAATCAAAATTTCACTAACAGAGTTGATTACTAGATGTTTTCAGTCACAGACCCAGGCCGAGATATCAACCCGCCTAGGAACCTATGCGATTGTATTTCTATTGAATCGTGTGCGGAGAGATTGGAAGAATCCAAGCTCATACACAAGTAAATAAAAATATTCTCGGATAGTCAAGCGGCGTTGGAAGCTCTTGGCTCCTACCGAGCAACGTCTAAATTGGTGGAAAATTGCCAAAAACGACTCTCCTCGATAGAAAGACTTATCAGATTATCTCTAGTCTGGATTCCTGGCCATACTGGCCTGGAAAGCACCGGACCAGGCCACTATCATTTGAATCATCATATGCAGAGACTCGAATTGTAGGAAGACAGTGTGTGTCGCCTCTGTTTCGAAAATGACGAAACAGCAGAGCACATACTTTGTGCCTACCCAGCTGGAGTTCGGTAGAGCCGTACTCTTACCATCTGACATACAAAATAATCGGCTTCATTATGAAGCTGGGTTTATTTGTTCGAGTATGAATAAGCGTGAACCACAATAAACCCTTGCGGGTTACGGTATAGGGTCGAATAGATCCACTCACTAAACTCACCTAAATGAATCTAACTAGTCATTGTATACCTACTAGTCATTGTATACCTACCTACTGGAGAATGAGCTAAAACTCATTTTAATTCATTCAGTCATCTGATATATGTTACCACAATAACAACACTACTTTTTGCAGCTATAACCGCTGAAATAACTCATCTGGATAATTTAGAAGCTACATCCAACACAGCTACAATGGAAAATCCTACAAGCGGTAAGTTACTTTCGAAAAATGTCTAATCTTATACAGTCCTGAGGATTCTAATAACCTTCTTTGTTAGGTACATTGATAGATGATATTTTCTTTGAAGAATACTAAAAGGCTTTTTTCCAAAATATTGAGCTCTCCTAGAAATATTCTTGTTTCGATTCCAAATGAATTTGAAGTTTCCGTGAATTGCCTATAAATTACATTAGAAATTGATTTTGTTTGTAATGGTCTTCATAATTATTTAATGAAATATTTAGGCTGAGTTTTATCGCCTCAGTTGAACGAAATCAGTCAAAATTTTGTTTAATAATCAGCTGAAGCTGAAGCTCATTTTAATTGATTTATGTTGCAAATGATAATAACACCTAATCAAGTCCGGAGGTTTCTCTAAACCTATTTTGTAAGGTACATTGGTTAAATAATGATATTCTTTTTTGTACCAGCTCCACACCTCGAAGAAAGCTTTTCATAAAGAACTACATGATCTCTCTTTGAAATATTCTTTTCTCAATTGAAAAACAAATACGTTTTCGTGAATTCTTTGAAAAATGAGCCAGTTGTTGATAAACCAGTATAGTTTACGAATTATATTCCAAATTGATATTGAAACTTCCTACATTTTTTTACCACTTTTATTCGGAACTAATATTACTCCAGTTTCGTCCTACAAGGACATTTTCAAATTAATACAAATACAAAGTTTACTGTATAAGTCTGAAAATGTCTTCATAGGACGAAACTGTAGTAACGTTAGTTACAAATAAAAGTGGTAAAAAACATAGGAAGTTTCATTTCTCAGTACTACCACATAGTAACGGCTACATCCATCAATTTATTCAAATTGATATTGTTTGCATTGATATACATATTCACTTTATATAATGTTCAGACTTAGTTGTTTGACTCCGGTTGCGAAAAATCTATTGGGAGTTTATTTACCAGGTTGAATAATTATTAGTCATTGTAAAACATATATTTGAAGAAAAAACTAAAGCTCATTTTAATTCACTCAAACATTTTATTTAATTTACTACAATAATATCACTATTTATTGCAGCTATAACCTATGGAACAACTAACGTGGAAAATTTAGAAACTACATTCAGCACAGAAACAAAACAAAATCCTACAATCGGTAAGTAAGTTTGAAAAAATATAAACTTATACATACCGGAGGCTTTCCTTATATTTGACTAAGATAATATCACTTTTCTTTGCAGCTATAGCATATAAAACGACTAACGTTGAAAATTTAGAAACCACATCCAGCACAGAAACAGGAGGAAATTCTACAACCGGTAAGTTTTAAAGTATCTAACCCAATACATGCCTAAGGCTTCTCTTATATTTTACTACAATAATTTCACTAATCAGCAGCTATAACCGATGGAATGGCTAACGTAGACAATTTAGAAACAACATCCAGCACAGAAACAAAACAAAATCCTACAATCGGTAAGTAAGTTTAAAAAAATATAAGGTGATACAGACCTGAGGCTTCCCTTATACTTTACTAGGATAATATCACTTTTCATTGCAGCTATAATAGATGAAACGACTAACGTTGAAAATTTAGAAACCACATCCAGCACAGAAACAGAAGGAAATTCTACAACTGGTAAGTAATCTAACTCAATATAGGCCTGAGGCTTCTCTTATATTTTACTACAATAATATCACTATTCATTGCAGCTATAACCGATGGAATGACTAACGTAGACAATTTAGAAACCATATCCAGCACAGAAACAAGCCAAAATCCTACAATCGGTAAGTAAGCTTTGAAAAACATGAAACCTAACACAGTAAGGTTTCTCGTAACCTTGTTTGTCAGCTACAATAGTTGAATAATAACTTTCTTTTTTTGTAGCTAGCTCTATGCTCTGGACTACCAACAGAAATTTGGATAATACGGCCGAGTCAGATACAACTGAAAACTCAACCATGGATAATATTTCAACAGACAGTAAGTGAAATTCTTTCATGTGTTACGTACCTCCTAAGGAATCTCAAATTTTGAGCAAAATTGTTTTCTTTCAATCTATATTTTTTATGAGCGAGAGTAACTCGGGTGAATAAAGTTTATCGTGAATCATTGGAACGAGTAAGGATTATTTTTCTTCAGTAGAATACTTTACTTTCTCTATAACTTGTATCTATTTTATTATCTTATTCAATTTCAAATAGTTTCAAGATGAATTTCACTAGTTCGGACTTCCATTGTCTAATATATAAAATGATTTGAAATCCCCGGAAGAATAGAAAAAGTAGGAATAAAAATGAATAGCTGAAAATAATAATTATATTAAGCAAAAATAACCTGAACTGAAATAATAGTGAAATAAAATACAAGTGAAAATAAAAAATGATTGAACAAAAAATACAGAAATATAAATACAAAGTTAAGAGATTCCAAGCCACGTTAGATCACGACGACTCGATTGTCAGTATCTACAATCGTCTTCGAGTGATGACTGGACTGATTCCTCCTAGAGATGACTATCTATGGGTCGTTCGAGTACTTTCACTTATCCCCACTTTCCATTTTTCCGCTTCACTGGTTCAGTGGGAGATGACCGTGTGGCGGAAGTTGGCCATTTTTCCCTTGATGATGGGTTTCCATATGTTGCGTATCTCTACGCTAGCTTGGCTGAATACGTTGTTGGGCAGCATGTATGCGGCTTCCTTGAATTTTCTCCTAAACCAATGTTCCTTTATGTGTATGATCTCAGCTTGGGATCACTCAATGTTGTGTTGATGGGTCCAAACATGGTCTGCTATTCCTAATTTGCTGGTTTTCCCTCGCTGTGTGTTTTTGTGCTCGGCAATGCGAACATTCAATGGCCTTTTAGTTTCACCAATATAGGATTTTCCGCACTCTACCAAGCTTTTCACGAATTAGTTTGACATAAAACAATTTCAGATTTCAATTTCTGAAGGGATACAGTAGTTTCGATCTTTCAAGTCCAACACTTTTTTTTCACCAGAACAAGAATGCTGTTTCTTGACGCGCGTTTCGCTAACTTTCGGTCATCTCCTGATGATGCTAGTTTTTCATGGTTTTCCACATTGAACAAGAAGATTATTAAGGTGGAACCAGTTCAATAAAAGACCCACATAAAACCCACAGAAATCACTTCACTCTTGCGACAACACAAGGATGAGCTTATGAGATTTTTTTCAACAACATAGAAGACCTTAACTGAGGAGTTAACCGTAGTCTCCCGTAGTCGCGTATTGGGCCTTGTAGCAGGGCCTGCGCTACAAGACATCCGAGCCATTAATGCACTAATATTTAACACGTTCAATACATGCGGTCTCAGCCTATATCCACCTACGTAACAAAGCCCTAAGAGTGCTTTGCTAATATCTTTGCCACTCCCTACGGTATTGACGAGACACCAGTGTTGCCCCACGGATATTGAATCCGTTGTGGAGAATGAGAGGTGACGTATTAATTGGAACTACTTATTCCACACCCCCAGGCAGATATAAGCTTAAATGATGTAGTTCATTTCGAATATCAAGTTAAAACGTTATTTGCCATGTAGTTTTTTGCTCCGGGTGAAGTGGATATCGTTTGGAAAGAAGAGGAAAAACGAATGAGGCATCGATATTTACTCTTAGAACTCTAAAGATTCTATCCACACCACTCTCACATTCCCATAAAATATGACGAGCGGTCCCTGTCCCTTCGTTGCATTACCTGCAGCTAAGGTGTGCGCTGTATGGCCTATTTTCTTCGGTGTTCTTTTCATGAATGCCCACGCGAAAGTAGCGATTCACGAGGTGTCTTGGGTTGAACCTCAAAACGATGAGTAGCCCAGTCCGTCACGTATTTTTGATATGTACCGCTCTTGGAGAAATAAAATATGCCAAGTCACTCGAACACCCGTTAAAGTATCTCCAACTTTTCTTCGATATTCCAGTTTGCACGTGATGTTCGTGTCTCCAATCAGGCGGATGAGGACATGAGAACATTATTCCAGAGAAGATCTGATCCGAGCTTTATAAAGCATCAAAAGTTGCTGAGGTGTGTACAGTTTTTTGGTTCACAACTGTGTTCAAACTTTTGAGAAGCAGCCTTTGCAATCCAGCGACATGATTGTGTTAAGACATATTGGTGTCCATTTTAATCTCCAACAAACTTAATTGTCTTCTTGGATAGTCCGTTCATAAAGGTTGCAGGAGTGCTGTCTCGATTTTATGATAATCATAGATCTATTTCCTAATCTTGTTCCGTATCGGTATCATCTGCTTGCATGTTGTCAACATTCTAGACGAAGTGCACGAGTGCAAAACTAAATTGATTAGAAATATCTTAAGAATGGTGATTTGTTAACAATTAACGCCACAACCATCGGAAATAAATTCAGTTAAGGTAAGGTAACTTTTATATAATTGCAGCTGAAATGTTCGGAACAACTCAGATAACAGGTTTGAAAGCTACCCAGCAAACCGAAACAACAGAAGATCCTACAGTTTCCAGTGCCATCACTAACAGTGAGTATTATACGTCTATCTGACGAAAGTATGTTGTGCAATCTTGTTCTTCTTTAGCTAAATTATTGCATCAAGTAGATACATCTCGCTATTAACTGTTGGTTCTAGTTGTAATATGCAGGGGCTATTATCTTCTTCCACCAAAACTCTTGTATTTTCGATTTTCTGCTCAAAAACGTGGATCACAACTTGAAAGAGATTCGCAGGTCTTTAGAGAAAGGACAAAATCATTCATACACTCGAAAAACTCTAATTCAGTCCTATGTGTGAGAAATTTGTTTACAGGCAATGTGTTTGGGTGCAAAGATTTTTCCAAGTTCAGTTAGTAATGCGTAATTTCAATATCCACTCATTTTACGGGCAGTTATAAATTCATAAAATTAGTTCTAATATTACATAAAAGTTGATTCACTATCGAATATATTTCCTGAATCACTCATGATCGGATATATGTCATTAAGTATGTTTTAATTTCATAAAGAGGAGTACAAATTAAACTTTCTAAATTATATGAAAGAAATATGAGCTCATTAACAGAGCAAGTTGATTCAACCAATCTTTACAACAACTACGACAACTTTCGGAAGACAACTATGACAACTTTCGGAAGGAAAGAAGAGTTAAATACTGCTAGGATTATTTATCTGATGATCTTGAAAAAAATTGTCTACATTTTCCGCTAATAAAGACTGAACGATTTTTCTTTCCCGATCAATTCCTCTTCCTAGAATAAATCATCAGATTGAAGTTTACCAATACTTACTTTTGGAAATTGAAAAGTACATATAGTTTTGAATATAATCCACATAACATTACAGTGGCAATTTTGGAACGACTAATATGAGAAATATGAAAACTGCCACGAACACAAAATCAACAAAAAACCCTAATACCAGTAAATATAAAACACATTTAACCTAACACTAACCGTGCTAATAAATTCCTCATTTTAACTATTATATTTTTTTCGAAACGTTCAATACAGTTTATCAAATAATATTTGTTTCTTTTTTAGTTTTAACTACATCAACCAGAAACTTATTGATTAAAGCCCTTAAAGACACTACTGAAAACGCTACTGAAGATACTACTACTATCGAGACCTCTAGTAGTACTTGTAAGTTGATAATTTTCAATTTATTATCAGTTTTTCACATGTTTTGATAACTGTTGAGAGGTTTATGCGCCCGACATCTCATCTCCACGATATTCTGCAGTGATAATAACTAATCTTCGTGTTTATGACAGAGGGAATATTTGTTTATCACTTTTGACTTTTGCCAGAAATCATAACTTACACATGATCATCCATGGATCTTCTTATATACTTCTCACTATTTTATATCGAAAACTTGTTGAAAAAAACAGAAGTAAATACATGAATATGAATACTACTTAACTTTACTTCCCTAATTATATCACACTTGTCTGTAAATTCAAACTCTCCAACTCTGAGGTTACTTTTCTTGAGATATTTCTATATCTATTTGCATTGATACGACTCTGAAGGGTTTCTAATAACAACCTAATAAAGTTTGGCAATTCACAGATCAGTTCAATTAATTTGGCCAACAGGAAAGAAGCCACGTCTTTCACAAGGCACATAGAACCAGAAATCAAAATCCCAATATTAAAACTTTGTCAGTAGCGTAGGTAATAATCTATATTCGTATTTTCGTTTCTTCTTGATAATCAATAAAACTCAAACAATACAACTATAATCTACATAACTTCTACTATGCGGACATAATTTATGCATCCGTAGAATACTTGTCGAAGATGAACTAGGCTCTTCAGTTTGTTGCAGAGGTATCGATGTCCACCACTGAATGGGAAATTTCTTTCTAGTTCTTGAGTGTTATGTGGTCTGAGAATATGTTAGATGGTCATTCCTCCACATATTATGAAATCTCTGTTTTGTCCGATCTTATGTAGGTCGGTGTGTGTTCGACTCTGAATTGACCCACTCTTGCTTCCCTAATTATTCGAAATGTTAGGGAGGATTGAAGAGTTTCTACAATGCAGCTGTTGAAGTATTTTTCATAGCTCCCGTTATTTTCAAACATGCAAGTCTTTGCACCTCACTTGGTTCACAAATGGCGGTCATTTGTTTCATATTTGGTCAGTAGACCTAGATGCATACGCTATCATGGATATAAGCACCTTGGTATAGAGCCAATATATCAGTTTCAGCTCCCATGTCTTTCCTCAGTTGTGTCTGGCCAGCATCAATGCCACCGCAACCTTTTTTCACTCTTCCTAGATGTTGGTTCCAGGTCAGCCTAGGATCTAGTATAACTTCCAGTTATTTGACCCCCTTCAACATCTGTATTTCTTCATCTAGATTCTAGAAGGTTCAGAGTTCATACAGCCTCTCTGTCTTGGACCTTTTGTGGATGCTACTATGGTCTTTTTCACTGGGCTTTATTTAGCCCATCTTTCTTGATTCATCTGGTTATAATATTCAGGGCCCTACTATATTATTGAATTTACTCTGGACTAGGATGATTAAATCATCTTCTTGCATGATTTCAATATTAAAGAGAGACGACGTTGATCATTCTTGGGTAACTGTTTCTCATATTGCTC
Source organism: Leptinotarsa texana (assembly GCA_015342105.1). Classification (NCBI taxonomy): domain Eukaryota; kingdom Metazoa; phylum Arthropoda; class Insecta; order Coleoptera; family Chrysomelidae; genus Leptinotarsa; species Leptinotarsa texana. The sequence continues at coordinate 15,343 of WOGN01000457.1, forward strand.
CATAGCAGTAGGTCTCGTAAGTGTTCTAAAAAGTTTATGTGAACTAAATCAATCAGGAATAACTTAAGAATAGCGATTTGTTCACAATTAACGCCATAACTATTGGAAATAAATTCAATGAAAGTAACTTTTATATCATTGCAGCTAAAATGTTTGGAATAACAGATATGAATAACATAACAGAATATCCCACAGTTGCCAGTACCATCACCACCAGTGAGTATTATACGTATTTGACTCAAGATGATGCTCAATTTCGAGTTTTCTTCAACACATAACACATCTTTCTCACGAAACTATGTGATTCAACTATAATCTTGTTTTTCATTCAGCTACAAGTACAACAATGATCTCTATCATGGTCACAAATGAAGACACAACGATAGTTGTGTAAGTCATTTGGATTATTGCATCAAATAGATACATCTAGCTATGAAGTGTTGGCTCTAGCAATAATATGCAGGAGCTATTATATTCTCCTTCCACAAAAAACCTTGTGGGTTACATTTTCTTCAAGATGATTACTTTTGAAAATCACGACTTCATTTGTCTCAAGTACGCCTGTATGTAACGAAGAATGAAACTCTAGCCAGCCATCTTACCTTTATTTTTCCAATGTGAATGTCAAGGGATGTGAACCCCCATGAATGTCGATATGAAACCCACAGAGACACTTGTTAATAATATGAAGAGGAAATTTGGGGACGAACTTTCAGACACTTTTTTCATTTTTCCATAAAGCCAGCTTTATGTTCTAATGCTACATAAAAGTTGATTCACCATCGAATATAATTCCTTGATCACTTATGATCGAATAAATGTCAATAAGTATGTTTTTTCATCTCATAACTAGGAGTAAGTTCAAATGATATGTATAAATAAACAACCTAAATTGAACCAATGTTTGAAGGTGGTTGACAATGTTTTGTGGTGCATTTCATTAGTTCGAACTTCCATTGTCTAATATAATATAAATTGAATTGAAATACCTGAAAGAATCTATAAAAAATTCAAAAAGAGATTAGCTGAAAAATAACAATTATATCAAGCGAAAAAGTGAAATTATATTGAAATAAAATACAATCAACAACAAAAAAATCAAAGAATTGAACTATTAACACGTGATGAAAATTGAAAAAATTAATAACAAGAAATGAAAATCAAAAATTAAAAGATACCAAACCAGTTACTTCACGACGTTTCGATTGTTACTATCCACAATAGTCTTCGGGTGATAACTGGACTCATCCAACAGCCATCTTCAGTCAAATGGGTCATGTCTGGAGGTGGCGGCGGCTTGAAAGTCCTCAGACATCAGTGCCGCCCTTCACGGTGTTCTGGCCTTATTTCTCCGAGATCTGACTATTTATGGGGCATTCAAGTGCTTCCATCTATCCCCTTTTCCCTCTTAACACTCCATCGGTTTTAGCGGGAACTGACCGTTTGGCGGGAGTTGGTCGTGTTCCGCTTGATTAGAGGTTTCCATATGTTGCGTATCTCTACGCTAGCTTGGTTAAATGCGTTGTTGGACAACGGCTTCTTTGAATTTTCTCCTAAACCAGTGTTCTTCCTTGAGGATAATTTTGAATTCTCATTTCTTGTTAATACCTTTTTTAATTTTAATCTCGTGTTAATAGTTAATTTTTTTTGTTTTTTGGTTGTTGCTTATATTTTATTTCATTGTAATTTCAGTTTTTTTGCTTAATATAATTGTTATTTTTCAGCTCATCTTTTTTATTTTTGTTACAGATTCTTTCAGGGATTTCAAATCAATTTATATCATATTAGACAATGGAAAGTCGAACTGATGAAATGAATTCTATTGAAAAAATATGAGCCCATTACTTCAGCAGTTGGTTTAGCCAACTTTTACAGTAACTACGACAATTTTGAGAAGAAATGGAGAGATAAATACTATGTTTTGGTGTATATTCTTCCACAATTTGAAAAAACTGTTGGGAATATGTATCAGAGTACCTTAAGTCAGTGGAAGAGAATTGTCCAAATTTTCTGCTGACACAGACTCAACAATTAGTCTTTTCTGATAATACCTGTATCGAAAATAAATAAATCATCAAATGGTAGTTTACCAACGAGTAAACTTATTTAGAAAAGTAAAAGTCACATATAGTTCTGAATATAATCGAGATATAATTACAGTGGCGATCTTGGGAACGACTAATATGCGAAGTTTCAAAACTACCACAAACACAGAAATGATAGAAAATCCTAGTACCAGTAAGTATAAAACACATTTAACCTAATACCAACCGTGCTTATAAATTCCTCATTTTGAGTATTATATTCAATTCAATTTGTCAAATGATATATTTTTTCTTTTTTAGTTTTAACTACACCAACCAGAAACTTGTTGAATGAAGTCAACACAGACGTAACTGGAAACGCTACTGTAGCTACTACCTCTATAGAGACCCCTAATAGTACTTGTAAGTTGATAGTTTTTAATTTAGTATTGGTTTATCACATGTTTTGATAACTGTGGAGAGTTTGTTGCGCTTGACATTTCCAAAATATTTAACATTGTTTGATAACTTTTCTTCGTGTATATGGGATAGGGGGAAATTTTGTTCATATCATCTAGTTTCAACCATAAGATATGATAATCCATATGTCTTACAAGTCTTATATCAATTTTAGATATGACCACAGCAATCTCTGTCGGAAAAAACTTAGATGATACGACTTACAGAGGAACAAGTGATAACTATATGATGAATACCCCTTCAACTGATAGTTTATGTGAGTTAAATAAAGTTTTCATAACTTATAATCCTTTCTACAACTAGTTGACTTCATTTTTCAATTTATGGCGGTTAATGATATTTCATATGCGTCTCACTATCTGAAAGTGTTAATATACAATATGGAGATTAATTTTTCAAAAGTTTTGGAATTGACTCTTTAGATCAGTGGTTCTTAACCGGTGGTCCTCGGATCACTTATTTAGATAACTAAAAGTCACATATAGTTCTGAATATAATCAAGATATCATTACAGTGGCAATCTTGAAAACGACTAATATGCGAAGTTTCAAAACTATCACGAACACAGAAATGACAGAAAATCCTAGTACCAGTAAGTATAAAACACATTTAACCTAATACCAACAGTGCTTATAAATTCCTCATTTTGAGTATTATATTCAATTCAATTTGTCAAATGATATTTTTTCTTTTTTAGTTTCAACTACACCAACCAGAAACTTGTTGAATGAAGTCAACACCGACACAACTGAAAACGCTACTGTAGATACTACCTCTATCAAGACCCCTAATAGTACTTGTAAGTTGATAGTTTTCAATTTAGTATTGGTTTATCACATGTTTTGATAACTGTGGAGAGTTTGTTGCGCTTGGCATTTCCAAAATATTTAACATTGTTTGATAACTTTTCTTCGTGTATATGGGATAGGGGGAAATTTTGTTCAAATTCACTAAGAGAACAATTCGTTCAGGCCAGTCTCAACTCCCTATACTGTATTTTAATCAGAAAATAACTACTCCTCTGGCTTATACGACGAAGGGGGTTGGATTATATCCGACAGTGAAGAATCCTGCACTGATTACTACTCCCCTGGCTGATTCCACAAAGGGCGTTTATTTATATACGATAGTGAAGAATCCTGCACTCACAACTACTCCTCTGGCTGATACCAAAAAGGGCGTTTGTTCATATTCGACAGTGAAGAATCCTGCACTGGCACCTGTTGGATATAATCCAACGCTCTTCGTGGTATTAGCCAGAGGAGTAATTGTTTTATGACAGCTGTCAGTCCATTAACCTACAGTGTAAGTTGAGACTGGCCTGAACGGATTGTTCTATTAGATAATTTGATTTACAACTCCAAGTATGCCCACTCACTTTATGTGGGAAATTTTTGTTCATGACTTTCCATCTTTGCCATCATTACTTACACGTGATCATGATATCACACTTGTCTTTTAATTCAGATCAATTAACTCTGAGGTTACTGGACTCTATCCAAAAATACATGCTGTCTTCATCGTCAATAAAACTTTCACAATACAACTCTAACTTTACTCTAACCTTTTCCATGATGTAGGGGAGAAAGAGAGGGAGATATTGGAAGATTATTCGAAAAAATATTACTTTTCAATATGGGGACATAATTTATGCTTCAGTAGAATATTTGTCGAAGACGAACTGGGGTCTTCAGTTTGTTGCGAAGAGGTTTCGACGTCTACCATTGAATGGGAAATTTTTCAATAGATCATGAGTAGTTGATATCGAAGTGTACCTTTATAACAGACCTCGGTTGGTAACCCATCAGCTTCAGTAAAATAAACTATTTCTTGATACGTGTGATGCACTGTTTGCAATCTTTGGTGAAGTAATAAATATTACTGAATTGATTCCCCAACACCAAACCGTTATTGCAACACTCCGATATGTGTTTCAATCAACAAATGATCTACTTCAAGAGGAAGATCAAAACTGTGTTGAATACTTTCGATACAGTTCCGTTGACCTGGCCGTCATTATGTACTTGTGATGCACTGTTTGGAACCTTTGGTGTAGCAATGAAAATCACTCGAGTTTTTTGCCAACACCAAACCGTTATTTTAGAGTTTTGATCTTTGTCTTGAAGATGAGCACTTGGTGGTCAAAACACGTGTCGAAGTATTCAAATAACAATTTGGTATTGGGAAAAATTTCCAGTAATATTTATATCTTGATACTAAAAATTCCAGGTCACTATTTTCATTCGGGTTTGAAGATCGTTAATTTTTGGAATTTCTTCCTGATGTTTCACTGACGTGAGTGACTTGCTTCTTCAGAGGTTCATACATCTTGAGTTGATCTCTGATGACTGTGTATTCTGCCTGCGTATAGCATATTTATGTTGATTCAGGTAGTTCGGTGTGTTAATTACTATACCTGGATTCGGTAAATAATAGGTCATGATATCGGTTCTTTCTATCTCTCTCTATTGTTGATAGCCAATCAGGCGCAATTGGTTGACAGGATCCTCGTCGAGGTGGGGGAGGGGGCGGTCTTGGACGAAGCAATGCTGCCACCTATTTTTTGTCGATTTTTTTTATAAAAACAATTTAACTTTTTATCAAGTCTCCTCTTGCTTGGGAGAACTTTTGTTTTTTTTTCACATATACAGCCCCCTTTACGTGGTTATCCAAACCACCCCTGCCTGGAGACCGGCGTGATTAAAAGGGGGTCCCTTATTCTTCACTTTCAAAAAGTCTCTCACACATTTTAATTATTATCACAAAGGACTAACACACAACACATAACGGAGGCCCACGGTAGCATATGGCATTACCGTACCTTCTTTGTTAGCGGACTTTATCGGCACGTCTGTCCACTACCACGGTCATCACGAAACTCCATGATATTTGTTATTCTTGAACTCCTTAGAATGGAAGTCCATATTTGGTTGGGATTCACAGCTTCTTCATTTCTGTTAAAATTATCTGTGTGTTTGTGAATCTCTATTGCCTCCTGTATGCTATGGTATCCCAGGCTGGAGGCGATGGGTTTCTTTCACTGAGAGTGTGTTCCGCCACAGCCGACTTGTGCATGGTATGCACAAGTCGGCACAAGAGTTCTCCAATTCTGGAAGAAATTCAAAAAATCAAACCCTTGTAAAATTAGTGAAACTCAAAATTAGTGTTTGTTTCTAGTCATATTCATAGGGACATATTTCATGTATCGGTATTTGGGTTAGTTTTTTTTTCCAGATGTAATCACACCAAACATTCTTAATGAAGACTTAGATAGTACGACGAATACAAGAACAACAGATAATCAAACACATTCTGACAGTACTTGTAAGTACAAATAATTTGTTGTAACTAATAAATTTGGAATTATGAACTAGTTTCAACAATAAGACATTGTGATCCGTATGCCTTACAAGTCTTATGTCAATTTTAGATATGACCACAGCAATCTCTGTCGGAAAAAACTTAGATGATACGACTTACAGAGGAACAAATGATAACTCTATGATGAATACCTCTTCAACTGATAATTTATGTAAGTTGAATAAAATTTTCATAACTTATAATCCTTTCTACAACGAGTTAACTTCATTATTCAATTTATGGCGTGTGACATGATATTTCATACGCGTCACACTATCTGAAGGTGTTAATAGTTTTGAAATTGACTTTTTAGAAGATTTTTTTTATGATAAATTATAGGCAATTGCATTTCGACTAAGTTGATTATTTTTTCAGTAACAACAATTACTATCAACAGAAACTTATATGGTACGACGGAAATAATAACAGATTATTCTGAAACAGAAACATTTTTACCCTACAGAACCAGTAAGTTGAACATATTTTTATTTTCCAAAATCAATAACATTGTTAATTATTGAGCGAAAGTCATTTTTTGTTGAAGACAATCAGTTTTTATCGACCTCTTTGGGTATTTTCGCCTTCCACAATCTGGAAAAGTTATATTGGGAAACTTCAAGACCATTGAAAGTGTGTGCGAATGAACATTGAGATAACATAAGAAATGGATAATTGACTGGATCTGAATTGTCAGAAAACATTTTAAAATCAGACGGTAAACATCGAGTTCAATGGAACAACACGAGAATGATTACCAATGATCCTGACTCCAAGAGACGTAAACTAAAAGAATCAGCGTATATCTCATATCTTTAGAGAATTGTATTTTGAACAGCTCCTTAGAAATTAGTCGTACATAGCTACCCGTCTTGAAGAAAAATTCAGATAGTTGCGAAATGGCAATAAACTGATATTGGATAGCACCTGGTCGAATGTTTCAGTAGTCAATCAAGAACATTGAAATAATTCACATTCCAAAACTCCTTTGACATCTGTCGAGGAAGTTGGAAAATTAATAATCAGCAAAGGAATAACCGCAAATATCTTTGAATTTTTTTTGTCCATTTCTGAAGACGGAGGCAGATTTTGACCCCCGAAACGTTAAGACAAGTATTTTATTATTTCTCAAAAAATTTTTTTGATAGGCAAAATCGTTAAATACGACAAATTACTGATAAATAGAACATTTTTATTTTCAACTTATCGGGCTAAACTAAAAAGTTTGCCCTTTCTATACTTGTATAAAGTTCTCCATCATAATTTTCATATTGTGGAAGGTGAAAATACCCAAACATGGTGGATAAAAAATTGTAAATCACTATCGAATTTTTTTTTCAATCCATAATGAATTTCATGTTGAAAAATAGAGCGCAAACAAAACGCATTGGTTATCCTGTTAGCACTGTTTCGAAGTGTCATACGTCTGTCTCATCAGTTGTGCTGGATTGAACCACTTACCTCCACTTATGAAGAAACCATCTATCGAATCAACAGAGGATTCAATCGTCGAAATCAAATCGAAATCAAAGAAGAATTGTTTCAACTAGTGTCCGACCGAAAGTTCGGATTCGATTTCCGTCGAGTTTCGGTAAAAAAATGGGTTTCGATTTAGTTTCGGCGGCAAACCTGCCGTGTTGAATTTCATACAAGCGACGAAGACATTTTGCCACATCCACGTGCCTAATCATGTCGTGACATACCTACTTTGTAATTTACTTTGTTTATTACATAAATATTAAGTACAAATTGAGTACCTATTAGGTAACAACTTAAATAAGTAATTTTATGTTTAATATTTTTGAAAAACCATCAAGAATATTCAAAAGAAGGATATACACCTACTCAAATAAACACCTCGCCGATTTTAAGTATTTTCAAGGTCCAATTAATATTTTTTCTTAAATAAGGGTTTGTTATGTTGATTAGGTATCAAAAAGTAAAAATGTCGAAGACTGCATAACGTTGTGATTTAAAGATAAAAATAGAGACTGACTGATTATAATAACGTTTTCTTAATTTTTCCCTCAAAACATAATCTTTGTAAAGAAGTTTCGGTTTCGGTTTCGGCCGCAACTGAGACCGTTGCCGAAATTCGTTTTCGGTATCGGTTTCCGTCGTAAAAACTAGTTTCGGTCGGACACTAATTTCAACTAGTTGAAAAACAGATGCCAAACACAACGCATTCGTGGTTCAACAAAACACAACACTGTTTCGACTCGCCATAGGTCTCATCAGTGATAATAAACTGAACCACAAATTCATTGTACTGATGTCCTTCAAGAACAAGCCTGAGTTAATAAGGGGGACGACATTTTCCCTTACGAAGACGCCATCTAGTTGCCTTGCAGTTAAATGAATGAGCGTAGATAAGCACTTTTGCTCAGACATCTTGCGAGACCCGAAAAACTAATGATGTGTTATTTAGTTCTTTACTGCATTTTACTCTTCCAGTTCCCGTTTCATGCAGTAATACTAGTAAAGACAGCTTCGATACCTCTGGAGACCGGGAGCATAAAGTCACCCATCTTGACTTGAGTATTAGCCCAAACTCCGATAGATCAGGTCTTTTGCCGTGGAAGAACAAAATTGCTGTTACAAATATGCTTGCCGTTTTGATGTTACTCTTTCCTTCTCGAATAATGAAGCGGATTCTAGGCAGCTGTAGCAATGAGACACGAAAACCTGAAAATATGATGCACCTTCAAAATAATTTTTATCTTTAATCGTCCGAGAGCATAACAGAATGGGTACTGAATGGAGGCTGTAAAGTCATTAGGAATTTGAATACCCTTCTCTAAATGATTTATGGTCATAAATGAACAGGAATTGTAGTACTTATTCTCAAGGCAGGTCAGTGGACAGTTAGACTTGGTTTTCAACACTGAACATGATGATCAGAACTGACTCAATAAAATAGAATACGTTCATGAAAAAGCCTATATAAAAGCCAGGGCTAAATCAATTCACTCGTGTGGCTTCATAACGGAAACCATTGAATGGGATATTCTTCAACAACAATGAATATCCCGACTGATCTTTGCTTTCCCCGGATCGAGTGGGCTGAAGTTGGGATTCATCATGGCGTACTTTGATGATGTCTTCAATATCCCATTTTACTATAGTCTAATGATGAGGTACCTGAAAGGTACTTGTGATCGTGTCAGCATATTCGGTATATTTGAATGCGGTTCTATCCTGTGTCTGCCATCTTTATTATTTTCAACAGCTAACTTATTTCAGTTCTCTCATATATAGAAGAGAATAGAATAGTTTATTAACTACGTTACATGTTCATGTTTGTAGCAAGTCAAGTGTATAAAAAATAAACATATAAAACAAGGAAGTAAATTAAGCAACACAGGGGTTACCTACGAACGAACATATACAGGGTGCCCCTGGACTTCCTCTTTTCCTCTCGGGAATGTATAGATGGGTCAAAATATCACCAGTACTTCATATAACTTTTTTCCTAGAAGTCTTCGTAACCAAGTTACGGGCCTTCGAAGTTACAAAATGAAAAATGTTT